>CAUYRT010007802.1:0-112244 GCA_963574885.1 Lepilemur ruficaudatus
ATATATATATATGCACATACATGCATATGATAATGCATTTACACACAAGTGGACATATAGTTTTATTTTTCTATAAAGACAAAAAATAAGATGTTTTATTGTTAAAAGCAGGCTGAATATAAGGTGTTCCAGGGGTTTACAGGGACAATCCATGTAACTGTAATTTGAAGATTCTATAATTACTACTGATTAGTCAGTACATCAAATAAAATTTCCAAGTTGCCATCATCACCACCATCACAGCAGTTTTTGAGCAGTCACAATGCATCATGTATTGTGCTAGACGACCCCAGACCCAGAGTCTAAGTTTGGTTCCTGACTCTGCTACTTTCCAGCTATGTGATCTTGAGCAAGTTACTTCACTAGCTTGTAACACATTCTTCATCTGTGAAACAGGAATAAGATCCTTAATGGCACTGAGGTTATTGGGATTTTGGTAACAATTAAATAAGATAATAAAGGCAAACCTACAAGTATTTGTGGTACTTAATAATCATTAAATAGGTGTCAGCTATAGTAAAATGAATTCTGGGTCATTCATTTTCTTTTTTAAACATTCATTAAGTGCTTCCAATACTGCAAGGACTGTGTTAGGAAACAAAGATGAGCCACATACACTCTTAACAATCTGAACTTTAACTTCTTCTGGGAATCAGCCTTCTCATTTGCAAAATTAAGGTACTAAAATTTATCTTGGAGGACTGCTATGAGTATCAAATGAAATTAATTATGTAAAGTGCCTGCCATAGCACCAACTACATAGTGGGAAAGTCAATAAATATTTATTGAATGAAGGAATAAAAAACTGAATTAATGGATGGAGGGATGGGTAGATATATGCTATGCTTTATATCAGAAAAAAAAATAAGAGAGGATAAATGAGGTATCAGCTCAGAGATAACATTTAATTTATAGGTAAAATTAAAATATCACTAGATTTCAAAGATTGAAATGCAAAAGGTAACAAGTTTTTACATGAACTCTTAGCAAAAATAAATTTGTCCTGTTTTTTCCAATACAGAAATCAGGGACCAGTGAGGGAAATGTCAAGGATATTATATACATATACATATACATATACATATACATATACATATACATATACATAAACATATATATATTTTCCATTCATAGGACTTGACTTATCTCTGTTTATTAATTGTGAGACAGGTTCACAGCTCAAAAAGCCCAAATGTGGCAGTGGTAGTTAACTAACACTCAAAAACCAACAAGGCAAATTATGGTGCTGTTTACCAGGAAGGGGTTTCTATTTTATCATTTGATCTGAAAATACTTATTGTAGCCCTCAACAAACTGATTGGTTTGAAAAGTCTCTGAAAAGAAAACAAGAAAATAAGAAGTGGGAATAATTTTGGCATGTTTAAGAACCATGACTCTGCCTTAGACAACAGAACTAAATTCATAATGGAATCTGTTTCTCTATGCAAATTTTAGCAATAAAAAATTATATTTATTATCTTAAGCTGAATATTAATCAGATAGTTAAAAATATTGATTTGAAAGGATAGTAACATTTTAATCTATCCAGTATGCCAATACAGTCCAATCCTGTTCCATGTACACTCAAAACTGATTAGTTTTAATGAGCTGTTACTAATAAAGGTAATATCATCAGCCATTCATTTGTTCTACAGATAATGTCATGCTAAATTTAGAGGTAAAATAAGAAAGAAACCAGGAGTGTGCCAGCATCATAAATGTAAAGAAATTGGTGAATATCAAACCTGGACAAGTGAAAAGTAGAAAGATAAATCTAATTGCAATATATTCAAGTACAAGACACCAAGAGACAAGTGGAACACTATGAGATTCAGAGTCCAGAGCTGGCATAGATTGACAAGGGAGTAGGACAGAGTGAAAGAGACTGGAATTCAGAGCAAAACAAAGCAGCACTTCTTGTACATTGACTGGTGCAGGGAAGGTTTTATAAAACTAAAAATAATTATTTTAAATATCTTAAAAGTTCTACACTATTTGGCAAAAAAATTACTGGAGATTTTAATGTAAACTGCTAGTTATATGTGAACTCTAGGAGACTGAACTCACGTTAATTGAGGAGAAACTTTGTGTGTGTGTACATGTACATGTATTATATACACAATACATGCATGCACACATATTCACAACTATAGGCATACAAGTAACAGCTACATCTATCTGTGTAGTATGTTTTACATACACACCTATGTGTGTATGTTTTAGAAGTATTTATTAGTAATAAAAATAGTGTAACTTTATCAAAAAGTGAGCCAAGAAATTGACTTATCTGGGTCTCTCTAACAGCTCAAAAACCACTCACAAGAATCAGTACATACAACTACTTCAGGTGGAATGACCTCTCTCTCTTCTTACATTTCTTGTCCTCATTCTCTCCTAACCTTTCAGGATAGAAATTACTAAGAATCTTTGACTGTCATTATCCAGGGTAGTTTAAGACGCCCAGACAAATTAGGTATAAACCAACCACCATGTCAGGCTAAGTTTTGGCCAAATACTTCAGTTGTTCACCACCAAGTTATTTATAGCTGATGTACTTCCTGACTGGTCTGTGTCCGTGCTCCACTGGATATTCAATATCTGAATGTCACTCCTCAAATCTATTCAAATTAAAGTGAACATGAGGATGAGAGGCCAGGAAATATTTTCTATGCTAACATGGCAACAAGGTAGGGTGAGGTGGGACAGGGGAAGGAGTAGAGAGAAACAAAAAGACACAAATATTATCCCTTTCCTTTTTTTAAAATATTTAACAAAATCTCAGAGTGTATCTATTTTTCACTGAATCCTTGAATCCTCTTCTAACAAAAAGAAGTAAATATTCCCATAGCTTTATTATTAACATGACCCCTTCAAGCATTAGTTCATGATTAGAAGAAGCATGAATGACTCATCTATAATGACTCATCTATAAACCATAATGCCAAATATTTAGGGTATATCCTATTTCCACAGATCCTCCTTGTAGCCTGTATTTATATTAAGGGGTATTAAAAGTAGAAAGGGCAAAACAGACCAACTTAACACGGTGTTGCATCTTTTAAATTCAGCATATTAACACAATGTGGTATTGTCTCTGTGGAGTTTCACTTCACATGATAAAAGAACCAAGAAGCATCTGATCAATAAACAGAAAATCAAGTTACATGTTCCCGCTAGGTTGCTCTAACAAGGATTAATCTCAGAAATGTTGGTGCATGTCTAATGCTGTGGCTTTTAATCTTCTCCCACCAGTGGGTCTAAAATAGTTGCTATTAGCACTAATGTAAAAAAAATTAATACTTTACATATGGCTATCCACTGTACTCAAATGAAGGGGTTAATGGTAAAATAAGCCTTTAAGGATGCAAATGATCCCTCCCATGTGGCTGGAAAATAGCTCAAGTGTTTGTCATTTAAAATTATTAACATATAGAAACATTATTATCTCTGCAGTTAATATGAACCTCACTGAAAACCTCATGGTCTGAAACAATTAAGGAAGATAGCATCCTTAATGAAGTTATGAAACATATATCATTTATTAAGCAGCAAATAATATCCTTAATTTCAGCTTTAATATATATTTAATTTTAGCTTTAATGATTACATGCAAAATGCCCTCCAAAACCCCAGGACAAATTATGTCACTGCAATTGGGCTTGTTTCTTCCACTCAACCTCCACCTTCTACCCTGCCCCAGTGCTGAGCAAGAGTCGTAATTGAGCTTAAGCTTCGTTTTTGTAAGCATGTGCTTCTCTGAAATACTGAGACAATCAAGACCAAGGCAACACTAAAGGAATGTTTTTCCATTAAGAGTCTTGTATCTAATTTTGACATTGTATTATGAATCACTGTAGAGTTTTGAATAATCTAGAGTGAATGCTATAAATCAGATTTTCATTACTATATTAAAATATAAAATATTAGAATAAAATGTCGAAACCAAGTTAAGCAGACATTTTTTTCTTCCTCCCTCCCATTTCCCCTTTCCATCCCCCCCTCCTTGATTCCTTCCTCCCTTCGATAAATATTTATTAAAGTCTTAAAATAATGGTCGCTGTTCTGTTCTAGGCCAAAAAAAAAAAAAAGTTACCTAAATGTGTTCAAATCATCTACTAATTTAATAAGTCTATTTTCACAGTCAAAACATAATTTCAGTTGTTGATAACTGATAGAGTTTAAATCTAAAAATCCTTTTTCCTAAGAAAAATATTTCATGTCTTGATAGTACAAGCGGACAAACTTTTTGTTCAGAGTGCTTGCAGAAATCAATCACACAACTTTGAAAATGACTAGAAAAAAGTAGGCATGTCACTAAAATCTTTAACAAATTATTTATCATTATTCATTCTGTTAAGCCAATACTCATCACCTGTTTTATATAAACTATTAAATGGTTTCAATCACAAAATGGTATAGACAGCACTAAGATGTTATATCTAAAAATCTGGACTACACATTGTCTCAGTTCGTTTGGGCAGCTATCACTAAATACATTAGACTGGGTAAATTATAAAGAGCAGAAATTTACGGCTCACAGTTCTGGAAGCCAGAAAGTCTAAGATCAAGGCACCAGCAGCTCTGATGTTCAGTGAGGGCCCATTCTTCATAATTGGCACCTTGTATGTGTCCTGGGATGGGAGAAGGGGTGAACAATCTCCCTCAGGCCTCATTTATTATATGAGGGTACTAATCCCATTCATGACAGTGGCGCCCTCATGACCTAATCATCTTGCAAAAGCCCCACCTGTTAATATTATCACACTAGGGATTAGGTTTCTATATATGAATTTGGCAGGGAGGGTGGTGGGCACAAACATTCAGACATAGCATATACTATTTCTCATTGCATAAGCTAAGGCAAATACAGTCAAGATTTTTCACTATATAGCAGGTCAGCGTGAGGGATGAGGCAGCTGGAGGAAGAGAGATCCTCCTTTATGCTGCATGGGCTAGGGGACGTACTGATATGTGCTGATGAGACTTCTCAAAACACCTGTTTTCAATGCCTGATCTGCCAGCATATGTCTAAATTTGTTCATTTATTCAATATATATTTACTAATTAAAATTATCCATGAAAAGAGCTAGAGTATGAATATATTAATAGCATATAAGTAATGAAACAAATTCTAATTTATAGATTTTTATGCACAAAGGTCATGTCACAGAAATACGATAAATAAATAACAATAGGTATCATTCATTATGTATTAATATGTCATGGAGTGAAGAACTACAGGTACCATAACAGTGACAGTTTTACCATTTATTTTTCTTTGTACATGCATATGATATTGTAAATGTCTTTGAATTTTCTTTACTAGATCATCCTTTTATCTAACTATCTGTCTCATGAAGAACCAGTGATAGGGCTGGATCTTTCGTGTAATCCAGCAATATTTCTCAAGAAGTTGATAGTCTAATAACTGATTAATGGAATTTTAATATAGCAGCTACCATAGTTCCACTTATGGCTATGAAACATTATGATTTAAGATTTAATAAATATTTTTAAGTGAAGTAAATCTTTAAAGTTTAAATTTTAAAAAAGTTTTATAACAGGGTGTATCAAATGGAATCCCCACAAGAAATAGATGTCACACTTAAATTAGGATAACTCCAGAAGATTTTATTTACATAGGAATAATTACCAAGGTGTGGGTAAAGTGTAAGCAACTATAAGAGATATAGACTTAGAGCTACAAGGATTAATCTAACGTCAATGTTTCTGCTTAATAACCTAAATACTTTCACTCTGTGTTCAGTACATCAAGTGTCACCTTAAACAACATTATAGCATATGACATTTGCAGACTGAGGTTATTTCACCCATAAATTTGACAGAATAAAATCAAACACAGTTTATAAAGCTAGTGTAAACTGGAGATAAAGGGCACTTCAAGAATGAATAGCCCTCAGAAAGGGCTTGACATGTCCAAAAATGTAAGGCTCATTATTGACAGAGCTGAGTCCTGGATCCAGTCACTTTTCTCAGTCCCACTTCATTTCTATTAACAATGTAAGCATCATGAGTACTCATCAAAATAAATCAAGTGTACACCCCCCTAAGAAACACACTGTCAATATATATTTTTAAATCATATTTGTGTGTGAATATACAGAATTATTTAATGTTGCAGGTTGAAGAGAAGTTGGATATCATCAAATCTCACTGTATCATTTTAGTATTGAGGCAACTGTGATCTGGAAAACATTACAATTTTTAGCTACTAACATATAGTTAATAGCAAAGTTAAGGCTTAGAGATCTTCTAATTCAAAAACCAATGCTCTTTCCACAGTCAGAGCACTGCTTCTTACTTCTGCCTTATTTTAATTCTTTAAGATTGCAGGCTTTTAAAAATCTAGGTCAATATCTAGTTCTTCATATATGCCTAAAAAAACTAACTTAGACTACTAAACTCTGTAATACTATTTGAATATTGATGCTAACTATGATAAAAGTTAACACACATTTAGAGACCTATATTACACTGCTCTTGTGGATAAATAAAGAAAGACGACAAAGACGTGATTCTCATTTACAAAAACAAAAATTTGGCCAGGCAAGGTGACTCACACCTGTAATCATAGCACTTTGGGAGGCAGAGGTGGGAGGATCACTTGAGGTCAGGAGTTCAAGATCAACTTGAATAAGAGTGAGACCTGTCGCTACACAAAATAGAAAAATTAGCTGGGTGTGGTGGCATGCACCTGTAGTCCCAGCTACTCAGGAGGCTGAGGCAAGAGGATTATTTGAATTCAGGAGTTTGAGGTTACAATGAGCTATGATGACACTACTGCATTCTAGCCTGGGCAATAGAGTGAGATTCTGTCTCAAAAAAAAAAAAAAAGAAAAATTGATAAATCCATATAGCCATGTGTTCAACTGCTTACTGAACATCTTACCACTGGTTGGCCCAGTAGTACATCAAATTCAAAATGTCTAATGTTTGATTCTTCATCTTCATCCCCAAATACACTCTTGTTTCTACATTTCCACTTTTTGAAAATTAACATCATTCATTCAAAATATATTTATAAAGCTCTTATTATGAGCTAGACACCATGCTAGGTGCTGAGAATTTATGATGACCAATGGTGAGGTGATTCCTGCCTTCATGTAAACCATGATAAAATAATTATTTAGACTGATCTATATACCAACTATTATCAAGTACAAAACTAGGAACCATCCTACATATCTCTCTCTCCATCAAACTTCATTTCTATTAAATCACCAAACTCTATTCTTTTCACTTAATCTCTAGAATTAACTTCCTCAATCTCATTACTATAGGCCAGGGCCTTATCATTTCTATCCTGGCTAACAAAAAAATAACTTCCCAAACTGACCTTCTTGCTTCTAGCTCCTTTCTTCTTGGAATCACTCCTCACCATGCTGGCAGAGAAATTTTTCTAAAATGAAATATTCAAGGGACTCTCCAGTGTTTCTTTCCTTAGTATGGAATACAGGCTCTTCCTTATGTAAACTTTAGTCTCATTTCTCCCACCCATGAACAATTATACTTGACTTCCGAATTTGAATTCCAACTCACCATACCCTGAATACAGCATTCCTTCTCATGACTCCTGCATCATGAATCTCTCTAATTGGAATGTCCTCTATCCCTCCTTTGGCTGGTTACCTTTTACCTATTCCTTAAGAAGCAAATCATAAATCAACTCCTCTGAAAAGATTTACAGACCAGTGTCACCTCAACCCCAAACTGAAATAGCAGATTCCTACTCTGTGTTACTCCTCTTTATTAACATCACGCCCAGCATTCAAGTCTACTTTGTTGGTCTTTACACTGTACTCTAATAAATAATTTCTTATTTTTTTTCTGTAAATTTTTTAAGGACAGGTGCCTGCTTTGTTCTCCTCTGTTTTCTTTCTACTTAAGACACAGTGGGTATTCAATAAATATTAGTCCAATGAAGGAATGGTAAATTCAGTTTTTATTTGTTCATTTTTCATTTACTTACACACTTTTCTCAGCATCATAAAAGAAAGGTTCCATACATATGTGAATAAATCATCCTTTTTGTTAAATATCTAAGGATTCAAATGCAATTTTAGGATAATGAGATTGAAAATTATTCTAAGTCAAGAACATTCTTATTCATAATATTATTTTTTTGAGACAGATAGGATTACATTCAGAGACCAGAGGGACAATACAGAGATGCTGGATACTTACCTATTGTTCACTTAATTATTCATACAAACTACTCAGATGTGTCACTACAACCTAGATTTCTAAGCATGTTGATATTATAAATCTAAGAATCACAAATATTAAAAACCATCCCTACCCACATAACTCAAATTACTTAAGTGCTTGGATAACTGTGATAACACAAAAAATGGAGATCTGGTTCATACGAAAAAGAAAAAAATATATATATCCTAGGTGAATGTCTTGTACAACACTAAACACTGTAATTGTAATTTTTGATTTCAGTTGTTAATGCTATAGAAAAGAAAGCCTGAAGAATGAATATTCCACTATTGCATTAAAATTCCTAAGTTTATTAGAGCAGAAATTTGTTCTAAAATTAAGGCTATGAAATTTGTCTTTTCTTTCTTTCTTTTGCAAATAATCCAATGACATAATTCCCACATATTCAGATGAGGCTTAAGTATAAAGAAAAAAAATATAACGTACATGTGTATAAGCTCCAAACTTTCTTCAGCAGAACCATGAGACCATGACTCTATAGAAGTCAGTTTTAAAAACTTCTATACGAAAGTACTAAATCAATCCACACCAAAATAAATTTAATTGGCTATGAGCTATTGATTTCAGGAAAATATATTTTTACAAGGATTACAGAACAGTAAGAAACAGTGGCTATGTCAGACCAGTAAGCCTGTTTTATTCATATTTGTGCTCGCATTAAAAAAATGATTTAGCTTAAATAAAATTAAATATACATTGGAGTTCTCTTAGACACTTAGCTTTGCTGTATCTTTGGCTTTCAGGTGTTCTCCAGACCCACTGAAAAAACCCACTATTGAGGATAAGGCCAGTCAGAGGATAAATCATCTTCTATGACCTAGGGAGAGCTACAGGATATTTTCAGGCAGATTATATTTCTGGTGGGCTGCTGACGGGCACTAAGTGGGAGGGCATACCTGTACCTGAGAAACAAGATTTATTAAATCTTGTTTAACAAGATCTGCAGCATCTGCACCATGGAGGACCTTATGATAAATGCAGAAACTCAGACCCCACTCCACCCAAGACCCACTGAGTCAGAGCTTTATGCACATCTCTAGGTGATTCATATGAACTTTAAGGTTTGAGAAGCACTATTAACTATGAGTTCCCACCTTGACATAAGACAAAATTTAATGGAAACAAGGAAAATGTCTCAAGCTGTCTTCTCTTACAAAACTCAGTTTGCCACTTGGATCCCCGAAATACAGGTGAGGCCAAGGTCAGATCTGCTGTAGGTCTGATAATTGCATAAGAGTCCAAACGGGCAAGTATACAGAAAAGAAGTTTTACATGGCATAGTAGACCTCTTTAAACATTGTTACCTGAATGATATAAAAGTCACTGACCTGTCTTGCTTTTTCTACCATTTTACCTATAAGAAAATTAAAGCTTTGCCTTAGAACTGTTCTAGATCAATGTTTCCGGAACTCTCCTGGGTAAGAGACCAGTCTTCTGTCAGTCCAATCCTTTTGAAAAATTATTTTTTGGTAGAACAATATAAAAATAAATTATTAAAACATAAATTGAAAAAGAAATAGCAAGCATAGAAATTCATGCCCTGACATTTTGTGATTTGATTCATTAGACGTGCAGTTACTCTCTCAAGTTTCTATATAAAAGTTTCTAAACACTCAGTTTATTTCACTACAGACTAATAACAACCAGTTCAGAGACTGGCACCCATCTACGGCTATACAACCAGCAGTACTGCTACAGATCACACAGGATTTGAATGCATGTTGCCATACTTCAGAAATAAATGCAGGATTGTAGGATTTGAATGCAGGTAGTCAGGCTTCAAACCGATCACTTTCAACCAAGGCACCATCACTGACTCCTAAGTGGCACAGCTCAGCCTGGGGAAGAAGGTTCCTTGCTTACAGCCTAATACGGGGCTTCTGTCAACTCACCAGATAAAAGCATAGGCAGTGTACATAGAAGAAATAATAATGGACCAGAAATTAGAGGATGCAGTTTTTGTGTATCAGTTCTGCAACAGTAGTAAGTAATCTTGAGGGGGATGTTTTTATTTATGTTTAATATTTTTCATTGTCTACTTTGTTTATATTTGGTGTGTGATATACTCTGGACCAGAACTAGGGATAACATATCATATCACTGGGTTGTTATAAGGAGTATATACTTTGATAAAATTTTATTTTATTTCACACAGATTGGTAAAATTCACAACATCTAATATTTTATAGAAATGTAATCAATTGTTTGGCTTCAAATCAATTAAGTAATTATCACATATATTCCCTTCTCTTAGGATTGCTAGTGATGCCTACTAATATTAGTCCTACTTTAAAAAATTTGCAACAAAATCTATTATATTTAAGCATCTTATTTATATCAAGCTGACAACTACCGGTTTATGATCAAAATGGAAATGCTGGTTGGCAGGATAAAATATGGTGTTCTGTTTGATTCAGTTGATTTTAGCATGTGGTAATATACAGAGTTAGCTACTTGTGGTAGTATAACAAGTTAGCTACTTCTTGTATCACACGTGGTAATATAAAAAGTTAGCTACTTTCCATGAAATTGGAATTAAGCATATTTTTGTACTTAATTGCTCAGACTGTCATGTGAGAACACTGAAAGAATAATTTACTTTTCTTTCAAATGTAATGCATATCTTCAATCCCCATCTATGCTTTAATCAATGCAAGAGAAACATTGGTTACAATGCTGAAGTTACAACCCTTGGTTCTATTTTTATGATACTGACTAGTATCAACAACCCAGCAGCTATGGTTCTTACAATGTTGAAAAATGCTGATTTTCTTCCTTGCTCTTGGTATCTTTTGTGTTTTTACCATTATCCAAACTATCTAAGTTCACTTATTTTCTAGGATATCTGAAGGTAACTTTTTAAACAGATATTTTTAATATGGAAACATTATTTTCTGGGCTTAAAGCCTTAAAGTATTGCCAGTGGCATTTGTGCCTATAGTGTTTGACAGCTTTTTCTCATGTTGAAAATAGATTTGGAGAAGTTAAATCAAATTCAAACATCTGTGATTGCTATGACTGATTCTAAATACAAAAAAGCTAAAAGCTGTAAGAACTGTTTTTAGCCATTCTTTTTTATTTAATTTTAAAGTTCGGCAAAATCTTCTAGTGTACGTGAAAAAAAATAGGAATTTTGGAATTATTACCCTGGGTTACACTCAGATTGCAGAGACATTTGGCTACAGTCACTATTTCAAGTGATACATGGGACATTAGACTTAAAGTTCTGCCATTTATCGGTGTTTCCATCTCCATTTTGAATGCATGTAGATTTCTTACTGGTAACATCTGATTATTGAGAAACATTTGCCTTCTTAAAATTACCTTCTTAAATCAGGTAAACATAGTTGGCCCAAAACTTATTTTATTTAAGTTTCAAATAGCTTAGAATTTCAGATATTTGGCCAGAAATCCACAGGTACATGTAGATTGAAATCTTTAATCGAACAGATTTTATACTGTTCACGATCTTATAAATTTTATTAGTATACTAGTTTTTCATTCTTCACTGTCCCAACATGTGGAGGTCTAATCGCTTAGCCTTCCTTCATACTTCTGCCTTCATCTAGTCATTTCCTTTAGTATGTTCTAGTTCCATTTTGATTATCATTTTTTAATTTAAAAAATCACCCTCATACTTATAAATGTAACATAGTTTTAATAATTGGATAATTATATAATGCTTTCATCCTATTAAGAGATTTATAATAAAATAAAAAGCAGTTTATCTAGCATTTCATTCCAACTCAGCTATCTAATTATTAGCATATTTGTACATACAGAGTACAAGTCTGTCTAATTTCATACTGATGGCCATGTCAGCATTTCAAGAAGCTGTAATGTCTTTTGAATAGCAAACAGAATGTAAATTTGATAGAGTATAATAAAAATATTTACTATTTTAAGAACCCATCAATAGCATAAAAATTGAGGACTTACTATAAATTCCTCATTATTCTAGATCCTTTTAATAGTACAGATATATGCTAAGTATTCGGCATTTATAAATTATTTCAAATATAATGGGTTAGAATGGGGGTATGAGTTAATAATTACAATACAGCTCTACATGAACACTGGAATTTACCATTTAAGTAAATTGATGGTAGATGATAGGAGTCAGGTTTTTTTTGTTTTTTTTTTTTTTTACTGTTGGATTGAAAGGTTATAGGAAAACAAGGGGAAGAGGCTAAAATGAGGCCACAATGAGCTACATGGTATTGAATTAGAGTTGGAGATATCTGTATGTACTCATGTTTAGCTTTATACAGAAGATAAAGAAATACTTATAGATATAGGTATATGCACAGGTTAGTATACATGTATGTGTTTCCATACTTATTAACTGGACCTACAAGCAACAACATCCCAGTAGCCACAAGTACACTAGCAATTCTGCAGTATCTTTGCAGTAACTCTGTAAATCTAAAACTATTCCAAAATATAAAGTTTATTTAAGAATATGCTTGAGAAGACTAAGTTGCATGAAGTATGTTATGATACAAAAGTGTACATATTGATAATTAGATATTACTTCATGCAGTATACAGTGTGGTGAAAGTGAGGAACAAAGACAATCAAGATCTGGAGGAATCAGGGCAACGTTTCATAAGAGCAATTAGGGGACCTGAGATTTGCATAAGTGAAGTTGAGGGGGGAAAATCATGCCAGTGAAGGGCAAAACATAGGCAAAGACTTCAGGTAAATATTATTAACATACAAAACCACTTCCCAGGATAGTGGATATGAGATGGGCCTTTCATCATTCTGCTTTCATCAAACTAGGCTAGGTTGAGCTTGAATAGAGTTAGTCCAAGGGCATCAGCAATGACCAGTGACTCAAGAAGCAAAGGAACACTCTCAAGAATCAAGACTAAAGACTGTGAAGCAGAGAGGTAAGAATTAGGTGCAAATTGAGGGGAGTCTCCCCAAAAGTCAAGCAAGATGGAGAAAGCAGACTTTGAATGGCAATTGAGAGTCAATAAATATCCCTAGTGACTGCCCTACAGAAGGAAAAACATATAATCTCACTCATAAGACTAGAGCAAGCTGTTGCAGATAATCTTTCAGTGAAAACGATGTTGAGTCCAGAGTCAAGATCATTTGTTGCAGAATAATAGGAAATAAATTTGGACACACAGTGTTCAATTGTTACCAAAGCCTCAGAGAGTCAGCCATAGGTAACAGAAGCATTTTGATGAGGGGGTTTGAATCGAAGCCATAATATAATGAAAAGACCTATTGACCAAAGCAATGTACAGATTCAATGCAATCCCTATCAAAATTCCAACATTATTTTTCACAGAAATAGAAAAACAATTCCCAAATTTATATGAAACCACAAAAAAAACCAAATAGGGCAATATGAGCAAAAAGAACAAAGCTGGAGGTATCACACAATCAGATATCAAACTATACTACAATGCTATAGTAATTAAAATAACATATTTTTGGCAGAAAACTTGACACATCAACCAAGAGAACAGAATAGAGAGCCCAGAAATGAACTCATCCATATACTGTCAACTGATTTTAACAAAGGTGCCAAGAATATGTAATAATCTGTTCAAGAAATGGTGTTGGAAAAACCTAATTTCCACATGCAGAAGAATGAAATTGGAGTCTTATCTCACACCATATAAAAATCAATTCAAAATGGGCTAAATATTTAAATATAAGACCAGAAACTCTAAAACTAGAAAAAGAAAATATGGGTGATAAACTACATAATATTGGTCTAGCAATGATTTTTTGAGTTTGATCCCAAAAGCTTAACCAACAAGAGCAAAAATAAACAAATGGGATTACATTAAACTAAAAAGCTTCTCCACAGCAAAGGAAAATATTAACAGTGTGTACAGACAACCTACAGATTGGGAGGAAATGTTTGTAAGTCATATATCCAATAAGGAGTTAATATCCAAAATATATAAGAAGCTCAAACAAGTCAGTGGCAATAAAACAAAGAAAAAAAAACAATTAAAAATGGGCAAGAATCTGAATAGACATTTTTCAAAAGAAGACATACAAATGGCCTAGAATACATGAAAATATGTTCAAAATCACCAATCACTAAGGAAATGCAAATTAAAACTGCAAAGCGGTGTCATGCCACACCTGTCAGAATGGCTTTTATCAAAAAGAGGAAAGATAGCAAATGCTGGTGAGAATGTAGAGAACAGGGAAAATCTCCTTTTGGTGAGAATGTAAATTAGTACAGATTTTATGGAAAATAGTGCAGAGGTTCTTCAAAAAACTACAAATGGAATGATCATATGATCCAGAAATCCCACTTCTGGGAATTTATCCAAGGATTTGAAATCAGTTTGTTGAAGAGATGTCTGCACCCCATGTTTATTGTTTATTCACAATAGCCAAGTTATGGAATCAAACTAAGTGTTCATCAACACAACGACTAAAGAAAATGTCATTTATATACAAAATGGAATCCTATTTGGCCTTAAAAACGAAGAAAATTCTGTCATTTGTGCCAACATGGATGGAATTGGAGAACATTATGCTAAGTGAAATAAGTTAAGTGCAAAAAGACAAATAGCTTGATTTAATTATTCTGCATTGTATTCATAAATTATAACATCACTTTTTACCCAAGAAATTTAACAATTATAAGTTGTAAATTCATAATAAAAATTTTTTAAAAAAGAAAGAAAAGAACTATTGAGAAAGATAATTCTATTAATAGTTGAAAGAATGAAATGAAGGAAGAGATTCTGACAGAGGGGGTATCTTCAAGAGAAAATGCTATTTTTTATAAGCATCTGGATTAGAGTAGTAGCAGAGGCAATAGAGAAAAAAACGGATATAAAATCATGATGGCGCACTGGTTATAGATGATCTATCAGAGGGTAATTGTTATGGGCTGATGTGTAGCCTCTAAAATTCCTATGTTGAAGTCCTAACTCCAAGTACCTCAGAATGTGGCTGTATTTGGACATGAAATCTTTAAAGAAGTAATTAAGTTACGGCCATTAGGGTGGGCCCTAATCCAATTATCACTGGTGTCCTGAAAAGAAGAGGAAATTACAACACAAATATGTACAGAGGTTAGACAATGTGAAAACACAGGGAGAATATGGTCATCTACAAGCCAAGGAGAGAGACCTCAGAAGAAACCAACCCTGCTGACACTTTGATCTGGGAATTCCAGCCTCAAGAACAGTGAAAAAATAAATTTCTAATGTTTAAGCCACCAAATCTGTGGTACTTTGTTATGGTAACCCTGGCAAAGTAATACAGTGATAAAACTATACGTTTCAATTTTAAAGTTTTACAACCTCATGTAATAATAGAGGCATCATTGAAAATGGCTGCAAAAATTAAGAAGGAAGCTCCTGGGAGCTTTGGCAGATGATTAATCCTTCAGTACAAATAAACGATTCCTCGTGTTGGCCCATTTCAAAGATCAATGATATGAAAGTTTGTCCTCTTGACTCCTGTACCTACTAGACTGTGAGCTAAGTGAGGTCAAAGAACATTTCCTTCTTATTGGTCACTCAACCTGTGATGCCAGAAAATATAGTAGGAAATATTTAAATATTTGTTCAATGAATAAATTTGTATTCCCCACAGTGCCAAACCCAGAGTGTTTTGCATTTTATCAGTGCTTCGTTAATGGTTGTTGAAACAAATCAATGGGAAAAAATTCTAAAGCTCTAGTCAAAGTTGTAATTATTTTTAAATGTCAATGATTCCAACATAAATGAGAAACCAACTATCAAAGTAAAGGGAAAATTGGTACAAGTATCCAGTCACTTCAAATATTTTGTTTTAAGGAGATTCTAATCTCAATTTAATTTGGAAGTGAATACTGCAAAGGGCTACAGTTGGTTACTCCAAATGACAGGAAAAGAAACAATGATTTCTAAGCTCCTCCAAAAACTCTCTGTCTAATTGAAAACTGGTTCAGATTCTCTCTCTTATTCCTATCTCAGTCTACAGTTTCTGAATGTGATGAATATATTTCCCAACATAAAGAATAGTTTTCTAAAACAATGTTAAATCAATACCAGTCATTATTTGCCTGATTATCATAGGTGGGAAGGAAAAAAAATCTTAGCATGTCTTCCTTCTGTATTAGCCCGACAATTATCAAAATGAAAAGACATAGAAAGGGAAGAGAGTAGAGGGGAACGAGGGGAACTTTAATTCTTGAAATATATATTATGTGTCAAGTATTTTTTAGGTGATGTACATTAAATTCTCAAAGCATCCCAGTGAAATATATTATTATTCTTATCTTTAAAAGAGGAAACTGGAGCTTAAATAGGTTGAAATACCTATTTCCAAGGTGGCTTAGTCAGTTCAGGCTGATATAACAAAGTACCATAGACTGGGTGGCTTATAAACAATGTAAACTTATTTCTCATAGTTCTAGAAGCTGGAAGTCTGAGAGTGTCAGCATAGTTGGATTCTGGGGAGGTCTCTCCTCAGGTTGTACGCATACTTTTTGTTGTATCATCACATGGAAGAAAGAGGGCCAGAGATTTCTCTGGGGCCACTTTTTAAAGGGCACTAAACTAGTTCATGAGGTTTCCACTCTCATGATCTAATTACCTTCCAAACGCTTCACCTCTTAACAGTATTATATTGAGGAGTAGTACTTCAACATATGCATTTTGGGAGACACAAACAGTCCATAACACAAGGTAAAATATCTCCTAAGCTGCAGATCCAGGATTTGGATACAAATCCGAGCTAATTTAACTTACAAAACACTGTCTTTCAGGATTAATGACATTTAATAATCATTTCTAGAAAAAGGAAAGTTTTCAATTATCCCTTCCAAGTACATGAACTGCTGCTACCTACCTAATCCCTCTTGTTCTATTGTGCCCTGACAGCATGAAGAAGTCAGCCTGTGGCAACTTACTCTGTTTCAGATCACCCTTCTGCCCTTCAATTCCCCATGTTTTTTAAGTACCAAAAAATGCATACCCCTTTGCACTTCTTGTTGTGACACTGCATTAGGATACCTCTATCTTACCCACTTATGCTGTCTTCTGCTGTAGGGACAGAAACTTTGTAAATTTCCCAATCCCCACCTTGTCTTTAAGTGAAAATACTGCTCTGAGTGAATAACACACATTATATTCTCTCCAAGTATTGCATCTTGGACAGTTTCTCCAGCTTAGATGATGGAGGGGGGTTGCACATTATCAACAGATTATCATCTGACATAACATTACTAATAGTATTATATAATATATTATATATAGCACATATATTATAAATATATAAATAAAATAGTATAATTATATTATATATAGTATAATTTTGGCCAGGAAGATAAAATTATAAAGGGTCTTTAGATCCATGCTAAAGATGTCAGATGCTATCTTTAGAAAGACCAGTTTGCAAGCTGAGTTGTAACTACCTAGTGGTGAAAAGACAAGTGCCTAGACTAAGATAATGAGAGTAAAGATGAAAAGAAAGGTTCCTATTTCAGAGATATTGAGAAGTACACTCTTCAAGATATGAACATTGCCTGGATGTGGAGGCAAAATGAGAGGAAGAGTCTTCCAAACTTTGGTCATTTTCATGAACCTATCCTATTTTCCAGCCTCTCCAATAACCTCAATTTATGCTCTATGGTCCAGGGGGACTTTTAACTATTAAGAACCTATTCCACATTCTCCTTTTGCTTACTCCCCATGTGTCCTCATCATTCTCATCCATACCTTGATTTCAAAGCAACTCAAACTTTGAGTGATACATATTCCATCCCTAGATACCACCCATTGTGTATAGTGATTCCTTTATTGTGTATGTGAAAGAGAAAACAGTCCCAGACATTAACAGTTAAATTGTCATTTGGAAATCAGCTAGCGATAAGAGAAGATGCATTTGACGTCATATACGTTTTGTCTGCTGTTTTAGGTCCTGCAATCAAGCATGTAGTAATATTATCAAACAATTGTATCAAATAACAGTTAATTATAGGAAATTCAGTAACACTTAGAAATCTTGTCAATAATAATGATAATAATAATATTACCTCTTCATAATTTTTATGAGATCAGAAGGGCCATGATTTGTGAAATGATAGCCAAGTCACACTTAGACTTACAAAATGTTTTATATACGCATGTATGTATGCATGCAAAAAAAAATGGTTAGAAGAAGAAAAATGTAGGAACACCGCTTCATTAAATGCAAAAAGAACTAGTAAATACTAATGTGTGACTATGCTGTTTTGTGGCCTACATACTGTCTATACAAAAGAGCATAGTGCTTATGCGAACAGACTTTGAAACTTGATATCCGAATTCAAATCCCAGCCTCTCCATGCCGACTGGAGGACCCCAGATTCACAATGACGGGGATTCAGGGAAAAGTCATTTGATTTAACCTGTGAAACAGGCTTAGAAGAGTGCCTGGCAATTAGTAAACACTCATACAAGTTAGATGTTACCACTACTCTTCTTTATGGCTATCTTTAAAAAAAAAAAAAAATCACTAATTTCTTTGAGTTTCTGTTTTCTTCCCATCATATATCTAATCTAGCAGTAAATCCTATGAGTCTCACTATTAAATGGTGTGTTCAATCTGAGAATTCTTACGACTTACATTGCTACCACTGTCTTAGTTTGGGTTCTTCCAGAAGCAGAGCTAGAGATAAGAAATTAAGAGCAAGTATTTATTTGGGATACAATCCCAGGAAATACCTGTTGAGGAGTCAGCAAGAAAAACAGGGAAGAGAAGAGAACAAATGAAGGGTGTGCTACAAAGTCCTGCTATAGATTCTAGGAACCAGCATAGGACACATGCTTCAGAGTTATGCCACCCCCGGGTCAGGCAGCTGGTGCCCTTAGGGGGCATCTTTCATTGTTTGAAGGCTAATCACAGAGGCATTAGTTCTTTTAGTACATCATCCTTCCACACTGTCATCTCCTCCCACCCCCTCACTTAGTCTGATACAGCCATATTTTATCAAACTGAGGAAAGCCAGCATGACTGACGCCCTCACACAACTCAAAGGACCTTCCTCAGAGAGGCCATTTCTGATAATCCTCCTTATAATACTGTCCCTCTCCCTTAAAGACAAAAAAAAGTATATAAAATCCTAGCAATCTTTATCCATGTCAACATATTCAATAAATTCTACAAGTGGGTTTTAGAGATTAGGATGTAGATAATGTGATGATCTATGTAAATCATTTTAATTTTATTATCCACCTATAAAATGGGGATAATAAAATCTATACTCCAGTGTGGTGAGAACTGAATAAAATGATACAAATATGCTATAAAGCACTATATAAATGTAATACAAATGTAAAATTCTTATATTGTACATTTTTTATATTTTGTTCTAAAGTTTTCTGTGCAATTTTTTTTATTTCATTTCCCATTTTCCCTAGTTTACCATTCATTTACTTTTGTTTGTTTTGGTTTTTACTTCCCAAAAATTCCTTTAAATACTTTACGTGCCTCACCATCTCTTTATATCTAATTTGGTGTTGCTATAATTCTTCATGACTTCTCTGTCATGCTATTTCTAGCTCCCTCCACATCCCCCTCTTGGGGTCTCGCTCCTTCCTCTGAGCACTCTGCCAGTGTTGTCTCTCCTGCAGCTCCAAGCTAACAAGACCCTGAACTGCTGCTTCTCTAGGACCTCAGAGCTTAGTGTTTTGTCAGCTTCAAGCTGTTTTGGAGAAAGTGTTGGCTTATTTCTCAGCTTCAGCATTGACTTAGCAAGTCTTTCTTCTAAATTTGTAAATAATTCATTTCAGGTCAAGTTTCTGCTACCAGAAACTTTTCCCATGAAATAACAAGTTTCTTTATCTCCAGTAAGAAAGTATGGTTTGGTGGTAATAGTGGTAAGCAACTTATTAATAAAAGATAAGTTCTATAATAGGAATGGATAAGCCTTCCACTTTCGTACAACTCTGATTTTGCTACTGTTTTTTGATGGGAAGCAAAGTAAAGTATTATAGTGGTAATACAACTTCCTGCCCTTTACAAAGCCTGTCAATAGGAAGCATTATCAAAAGCTTCAAGAGATAAGCCAAACCTCAATGGGACACTAATACTCCTGTTGTCTCAATTTCTTTCATTCCAGGTCCTCTAATAACTTAAATAATTGAAGAAATGGAAGTAGTTGAAAAAACAACAAAAAAGTAAGCATGTAACAGGCTTCTGAGAGCAAGCTTACTGATTCTCATTTTGCTGATACCACACCAAATGTGGGTTATGGGTGTCTCAGCAGGATTTCCCAGTCAGTTCAAACTGTCATTGTCTGAGCTGGATTAAGATCAGGAGTTTTGAGCATTCTGTTTGGTCACTCCAAGCCCAAAAGAGTGATGGCTACAAGGTACAAAAGGGTAAAAACTCTCTTCTGTTTGGCAAAATTGAAAGCCTGGCCAGCCACGATCAAGCTGGCTCAAAACATAGTTTATTTTCTCTTGTCAATCTCAGTAAACCCTATTTTTTGTTGGCATTTCAACAAGCAAAACTTATTAAGGGTGAAATGTCAATCTTGGGCCTTGGCCCACCTTGTCCCAGGTCAGTAGGCAACCAAAGTGGTCATTCTAGCAAGTGGCATTTTGCAATCATAAGCATTTATGTGAACCCAATCCGGGAAATGATTTATGTTGACAAAGAGTAAGAGAGCAAATGTATAAAGCAATAAAGAGAAGAACAAAAGGCAAAAGGTGCTTCAAAGGAACATTCCATTCAGAACTATGTCAAAGGAATTTCATCGAAGAAAATAGGTATGAATCAATAATTTTTTCTATGTTTTATTCATGAACAAATACACATACACCACTAAAATGTACACAGAACTGAAAACAGAATTTTCTTAAAATGTATTTAGTAATTTGGATAAATGTCTGTTTTTTAAAGTTATGGGGATGAGGAAAGCTTTACAACACTGCAGGGGGGATAAAGGAGTAGGAGAAACCATAATGTTGAAAAGATGCATAATAAGAATATTACAGTATTTTATGGATAACATAGTTATAGTTTTTAAAAATGATTTTTAAAGATCTCTTTGAAACTGAGATTTGAATTCTACATAAATATAGCCACAGGGTTGGACTTCTAAAATTCCATACCACCGCTAGATTGTAATCTAAAAGTGACGCTAAGAGTGCATAGGCACAAGCCCATGTAACTTTTTCCACAGTAAAAATTACTAATATAACAGGGAGTGAAATGAAAAGAGCTGGCAATGCATTCCCCCCCAGCATATCAAGCAGGTTTTCATAAAGAAGCTGTGGTCATCAATCACTACCTCATTACCAGCCCGTCATCTGGGCTTAGGCTAAATGTATTCTGGCTGGCTGCCATACTAAATGTTCAATGAAACATCCTTAAGGCTCTCTACAAGTTCAGCTGAAGTCGCACATGCTATACATCAAAGAGGAACATTAGCGTTATCATAGCTTAATAAATAGTGCCATTCTGGCGATGTAATCCTGTGTTCTAGAGCTATCTACCATCCCCACTACTATACTGCCTAAGTAAACAATCTTTCTGTCTCCTGTGAGGTTTATCTAATGATAAATGTATGTAGAGATAATTAGCCATACTATTACAGATACACTTCTAAACTCGCTCAAACCTGGACATGAATGAGATGAACAAAATATTTTAAGACACACAATACGTAAAAAAAAAAAAAAATCTGTCTGGAATATTAATCACATGTGTACATTGCTATTCATCATTGATGTTTCTATTCTCATTGGAAAACTTTTAAGTCAAATAATGGCCCCATTCTACTTGTGACTTTTATAAGTTCAACTGATGAAGATGTTGTGTGGTATATTCTTTATTGAAATGGTTGCTTGCTGTCCTTAGTCAAAACAGTGGTCTCAGGATTTTTCACATATTTATAGGTGCCATTACCTTCATTTCTATAAACTATACTCTCAGATAACTAGATTAAAACTAGACTTTTTTAAAGGTAAATATATACAAAATCGTTTCAGAGCATTCAACATTTTTATAATTGCTGGTTAATCTTAGATGGGTCTTTAAAGCCTAAGGATATAGACAACATGCACATTACTAAGGAAAATGTCCCTGGCTTCTCTCAAACTTTCAAAAACACAAGTAATTCTAACACAAGATGGAGGAGCCTGCTTTTTCCACTCTACCAAATTTGCTCAGGCCATGTAGCCTTCTTTGTTTTCTTGCTAATTAAGTTCTTCTGATTAAAAGGCTACAAAAATGGTAACTCAGATACTTGAAAGGTAAACCTCAAATGTGAAGTCAAACATGTTTATAAGAATTTTAGGTGAAGCTAGGATATGCCAACAATAAATTAAATTAAATAAGAACCCTCCTCCTCCAAAAAAAGACTTAGGGTCAACTATAAGATAAAGATTACTTTGTATCAGAAAATGAGACAGAAATGTAAAGTCGCAAGCAATTGAAGTCTCCTATGACGTAAAGGGGACCAAAAGTGAGACAAAGATCTGGAACCAGATATTCCCTGAAAGTCTAGGTTTGGTGCAGTGTTAATCTGCCAAAGAAGAGTGGCCAAAATTGTTGCCAAACCACTGACTAACCCTATTTTAAAATGTGGGCCTGGAGAGGATAGAAGGGCATAGACACAGTCTCTTCACAATTAATCAAACCAAGACATTAGCCACTTCAGATATCACTGTGGAAAGAAGTCCCCAAACACATTATTAAGATTTCAGGGAGGAAAAACTTTCCCCCTATCCTTGAGGCTTCACTCAATGCAGGCCTGTGAATTACACTAACAAAAGACAGATTGACATATGAAAAGGTATAAACATTTTTGTTAATATTTATGTGCATAGGAAGTCACAGAAATGAAGTAAACTTCAAGTGGTCAGACTTGGGGGCTTATGTACCCTTTTAACAAAGGGGGTTAGGCTTCCAGGGATGATAAATCATGGGGAAATGACTGGAAAATATATGGAAAAACTAATGGAATATAACGGTTAGGTAAAGTTTGCTAATGAAAACTCACTTCAGCACTGACGCCCCATCTCTGGTGATAAGAGTTGCTCTTCCTTCCTGTACTGAGAGGAGGGAATGCCTTTACAAAAGGAAATTTATGCTCTGCCTTTAGGCAGATAAGGAGAGAGCAGAGAACTCTTCCTGCATCTGATGCTTCTCAATTTACCTTCAGTTCAAAATAATTACTACGCCAGTATGAGATATTTGGGGACAGCATATTTTGATTCCCATAGAAGACTTGATTCAGGACTAGAGTCTGGGCGGAACAGATGAGGAAATGGCAAAACCACTAGTAGGGATGCGGGGTGTATCAATGAGGAAAAAAAGGAAAGTAAAACCAATACAAATATTTTAAATCCTATTAAAATGAGCCTGGAAAACCAAACTTAAATTTTGGAAAGGATTCTAATGCTAAGAACAAAAACCAACTAAGTCAATACATGAATCATAAATTCAGAAAAATTAAGTTAATTTTATGGAACACCAACACAAACTTTAAGTATGTCAAAATGGTAAAAATGGAAATGACACATTAGCTTTTCTCAAAAAATAAAATAATAGAAATGAAATATAACTACCAAAATAAAAATAACTGGAAAGATAACTCTCGCTCTGAAGATACCAAAATAATCATTAGTAATGATACTGAAGAATTCATCCACAAGGCAGAGGAAAAAGCCATGAACATGCAGGTAGCAGATATGAAAGATACCAACAGATGTCTTGTAAGTTCAAAAGAATAAAATGGAAAGATAGAGGAACACTATTGGAAAAAATAGTAGGTAAGCCTTGTACAGAGTTTGAACCTGACGGCCACAATAGGCACACATATTTCCACAAGGATTATAGAATAGTGTCAGAACAAAGCCTACTCATGTCTGGGTATAGTAAAACTGACAAGACTAGGATTTTTAGGGACAAAGAGAAGCCCCTCAGGACCAAATCTAATCTCATCCATCTACTTGCAATTGCTTCAAATTCCTTTAACTGGAGACAAAGCCTTTCAATCTATAGCTAGAGATAAAGGGCTTAATATTCAAATAACCAGGGAGAAAGAAAGTGTTCAGTCCGTGTTCTGTTTACTTAGACGGGGTGTTCAAAATGTTCCAAATGGTGAAGAGGCAAAAAGAGATGCTGTAGAGAAGAGTGATATCTCTGAAGAGAAAGGCTGGAGTGGCACTGCCTCAGGGTTAGGCTACCTTGACCCCTGGCTCCAGGTTTCCAAAGGCAACGGACTTCAGCAGATCTGCTCTAGCTCTTTGGCTACACCCCTCAGGATGAGTTCTATAGGGACTAATGCATATGATCACCTGGAGCCCACACTTTCCTCCCGTTTAGAGTGAGACATCCCTAAACCTGTTTCCAGGACCTGAGGCACAGGACTCTTCCTTACTTAGTGCTCCATCTCTAGGGTGATGTGTCTGCACACCAATGGCAAGGGGTGGCCAGGGTGCAGCTGTTGGGATGGGAGGTGGATATACTGCTTACTTCTTCAGCTTCTCCTGGACAGGATTAGGTATGAAAAACATAACTGGAATCCACACTTTAAGACCACCAGTGTAGCTCTTGCCTAAGAAATGGATTTGCTTACAAACCTCCCTAGAATTATTCTCTAGCAACTAAATACATGGATGTGTTTCTTAATCAACTAGCCTGGAATTCCTCAAAAGCAGGGAAGGTATCTGCTAAAATTCAAACATGCTCAGTGTGTGTATTGTACACATAGAGTGTATTCAAAATTAATGTCAAACAACTTAAAAAGAAAGATATTGGTATCGCCATTAACTCATCAAGCCTAAAGTTGAAGAACTGTCGTCTTTCCCATAGACTAGCTTCTCCTTTGTCCCTAATAATTTCTGTCAAAAAACCAGTAAGCCAGGCTCTCTTAGCATCATTCTCAGCTTCATTTCCATCTCCTCACTCCCAGCATACATTGGTTACTAAGTCAATCAGCAAAGTAATAATGTCAATATATTATATGTAATACAATAATGATATAATATCAACCAATCAAGCCATATTATTGATCGCTTTCATCCCTTCTTTCCATTTCGACTGGCTCTACTTTTCTCCAGGTCTCTATCCCTCACTCCTGGTATGGATTAGTCATGCCAAGCAGGGTTGAATCTTGGGTCTACCCCTTACGGATATGTGACCTTGGGCAAGTCACTTGACCTTTTTAATTTCACGTTCTTTATAAATAAATATGGATGGATAAAAAGCTACCAAACAAAATTGTGTGACAATAAAGTATAATTTATTTAAGGTTCTTGGTGCCTGACAAGAGCACTTTCAGGATTACCTGCACAAGTTATTTTTATATGACAGGGGACATGGGCAAATGAAGACACATAAATGTAAAGTATCATTTTTATCATTAACAATCATCAACTACAAATTTCTTCTGCTAATCCAACCCTTCCCCACTTTTCTCAAATAAACACTGATTTACAAATGTTATTTTCTATTGGAAAGTCAGTGACTCCCCAGTAAACTCTGAATTTTTAAATTTCTGTATCAGCTGAAATGTTCTTACTATTATGATATTGACACCAGGAATGAGAATTCATTTCAATGAATGAGGGCATAATCTGTCCCATGAAATGTCTTGAAAAACCTACCAGGGTTAACAAGAAACCCTGTGAGCGTGGATGGTAGGACCACCTTGTTGCAAAATGCCAGTGACCACAATTTACAGTGCAGCAACCCACTCAATACCCTAGAGTTGGTATAAGGATTATTTTAAGTTGAAGATATCTGGGATTCAACAGATGCAGAAGGAAACCTTCTTGAAGCTTTCCTAAGCTGACTAAAAGCAGAAACTTCTGGGAAATTAGGCTGCTATAAATTCCCTATTCAGGGTGGCTTCTCTTTCCAGGAAGAAGATCAAGAGTAAAGCTCCCATAAATCCTCTCTCCAGGGGAGTTTCATGGCCATGAAGAAGAAAAGTCCACTCACACCTGCATAAATGAACATTATCACAAATTTCTTATTTCCCATTTGCTCTTCCTAAAAACTAATTTGTCTTTCCTAAAGAAACCAATTTGTTCTTCCCATAGAATACTCCCCTTCCTTCCCTTATTAAGTTAGGTATATAAGCCTCTAACTTTAACCATTTATCCAGCTACCTATTTCTTTTGTTAGCTCCCATAGGCATATGAGTAAACCCTTTTTTTCTGCTGCTAATATCTTTTTGTAGTTTATTTCACACACCCCAGACACCAAATCTAAGAGGGCAGAGGAAACTTTTCCTCCTCAATAACACAAAGTGTCCTAAAGTTAGCAAGCACTCAATAAACAAGGCAAAGAGCTAGAGGGCTTTGCCTGAGACTGGGAGAAGATTTTTTTGTTTGGTTCCAAGACAAAAAAACAAAAACAGGTCCAACGAGAGAAAACAGGAGGAAAAAGAAGCCCACAAGGTGAATAGATGGGACTTGGTTCTCTGAAGGGAACTGGTGTGATAGCCAAATGATATTTTAAGAGAGGTGATTTCTATTATGCTTTTGATTAACATTTTTCATTGCTTCACTATACACCTCTTTTCCATATGCTATTCAAATATCACAAGGAAATACTACCCTTACTGATGAATTCTGTGAAAATCTATTACAAGGATCATTCTAGGAGGATAGGGTAGAGAATGGAGAAAGCAAGCATCTTTGCTAATAAGGTCCCTTTTATTTGGAATCTCTAAATACAATATGTTTTTAGTGCCTAGCATCACCTCTCTGAACTTGCCTCCTGAGTCCTTGGTGTTCATTCTAAGCACATGCACCTCACATAGTGCTAACTATTAACAGTGTTCTTATGAAAAGGGCTGCTTGCTCTCTTCCTTAGTCTTAACAAGTCTAGAACAATGGTTTGCATCTGGAAAGCAGAGGGTTACAATAAGAATGAATCATACCTCACCCTCACCCCCAGTTCAGGACACCAGGATTTGGGAAAAAGAGGAGCACAGACATGTGCACATTGGCACATTTTTTTAAGTTATGCTATAATTTACCTTTTATTGAGAACTATGTTCTGGGAAGCCATGGCTAACAGAGAATAAGACAGGGGTGTTTTTCTATATGTGAGTCCTGGCAACAGACAAGTACATCACCTAGGAGAGGCTACTTTCTAAGAGAAGGCCATCCACAAGCTTATCAAGTCTTTATTATTGACGATATGGGCTAAGCAGCTAAGAAAATTCAAGAATTAAATTTAAATCCCCTGACACTATGTGAGGGATAATATTCATATTGGGAGATGATATCATAATGGATTCAATATATATTTTTAAAGCTTTAAATACATGTTTTTCTCCAGGGTAGTAAAGCAAAGCTTGTCTGCAGACAGTGGATGGGGCAGGGGGAATATGAACATGGGATTACAATGGACCAGCTCTTCCCATTTATTAGATGAATGACTTAAAGTTTTTAAGTAATTTAAAAACTTGGTTTCCCTATTTAAAATAGAAATATGACTTTATTCTCAGGATGACTATAATGATTTAAAAAGACCTTATATATGACTGGTATATAAAACATTTAATAATGCTATTCCTTACTTCTTATTGATATTAAATAATACTGTTATTACAAAATATATGTGTATGTGTGTACTGAATTAAGAATAATGTTCTATTACATTCAGTTTTCTATTGCCCCATGACTCAGACACTGAACAAAATCACTGTACTATACTCACTATTCATTGTTATTTTATGTGTGTATATTTGGTTGCTTCCTCTCATTTTGCACTTACATAACTTTAAAAAAAAATGCAAGCATTAAGCGTTTTTAAAAGTATAGATAAGAAACAGTTAAATTTACTGAAGGTTTAAAAAAATCTCCCTCCTAATGATCATTAAAGTGATGTGCTATACCAAATAATCAATGGTCTCATTAAAAACAAGACACCAGTCTTACAAATAGACTGTGAAGCTGGGTCCTGGAGTTTTCGCATGGTGTGTGCATGTGGATTTAATTTCATATAATTGGTACGTAAACAAAGGAATAAGATTTTCAGATATGACATTGATTCCAATTATCTAATCGTTAACTTAAGAAACCCAGTAGAAGCTTAAGATCTATTTTTTTAAAAAATGACCAAATTAGATCTGTGCATCAATAGACAATACATCACATTCCTATTTAAGACCACATGGTTTCTGAGTGACAGTGAGAAGGTCCACAGTGTTGTGAAAGCTGGGCATTATTCCACTCCACTTTTTGAAACATAAGGGCAGAAACTGTGTTTTTACCACATCACCAACAAGAAGTTAACTATCAAAACAAAAGTAACCTTAAGTCAATCAGTCTTCAGAAGATCTATTTAGTCTGCATATATATATAGTCTGACAACTCATCAAAATATTTAAATACATATGAATGAAGTCAAATTACATAGTGACTTACAGAATTTAAAGAGTACAAATTCTTTGATTTGTTTTTAAGAAGAAATTCCTATATAGGAAAAGGGCATTTTCTAAGTCTACTTGTTACATTTAAGATTTTTTTAGTATTGCTTCCAGCCTCTTGCAGAAGCATTTTTATTGATATATTTAATTTCTGTTAGGTTATTGAAGTCTATAATTGTTAACAGCTGCAGAATCATACCAGGGTCTAACCAGTGTGAGGGCTTCCCTGAGTGAGGTGGCAAGTTAGAGCAGAGCCTGAGTTTGCCACAACTGCCACTGCCATGTGGCTCCTGCTCTTTCACACTAGCCAAGCATCACTGAAATTTTCCATGGGTGATAAAATGGTCACTTTTATAGAAAAGTCACAGAGGCCAAAACAGTGATAGAAGAAAAGTATGACTCATACTTGGCCCTGTTGCTTGAGGTCCTAAGATTTGACAGTTTAAGTATCTTGTTTATTCTTGCCTGGTATGTCTTTTAAGGGTTGGGCCTTCTAGCATAAAACGCTTATCATGAAGCCCATGCTTTACTTTTACTCTTCAATCTGGAAAATGAGCTTTAGCTTCCCTATCTTTCTTAGATGAAGGGTATGACTGCCTGGCTGGCACATGGATGAGGACATATGGCACTGCTTAGCCTGTCCTCAGGCTTGCACTGGGGACATATCAAATGTTCACTCCTTTGAACACAGCTGATTAGATGGGGGATGAATGCCTAACATAGGTCCTAAGCTCTGACCAACCGACCCAGATACTGTATGCAGTCAGTATTGGGGAATTTGGTTGAAATCTCACACAAAGAACAAGGCTGAGGACTCCATTTGGAGACATGTATAAGCACCTTTAAAAGTGCAGAGAAAAGGAGGGGAATGGAGACAGCACAAACAAAGTGACAGACCAGAAATAAAAGGTGGTTTTGGCCACCAAGGGATGAAGAACTTTACTTCTACTCCTGGTATTTTTCAGGTCCAATAAATGGCAACATTTCACTTCCTATCTTTATTACAAATCATCTTTTACTTAAGCTAGCTGCAATGGCTTTCTGCAGAGAAGCCTGCCACTGAGAACAATGGCAAACGTGTATTACGTATATACTAATCCTCTGTCTGTAAACAGAAGAACTTGGATTAGAAGATCTCAAACTCCTCCATCTCTAAGAATTAAGAAAAAAATCTGTAATTTTATATCACCACCAAAAGGTCATGTTAAAAATTCTTCCAATTGTTTTCTGATTCTTAGTTTTCAAGTCACTACATCTTGCAAATGTTTATTATGTATATACATTAGGTGATAATAAATTACAAAGTGAATTTCACATGTTTTTAAAGGCATTTTTTTAAATTACATTTTGGAATTTATAATATATTCACATATTTCAAAGATAAGATATAAAAAGATACACCACAAAGTCTCCCTTCACTGTTGTCTCCTTTGTTTTTTGGGTAGCCTCACATATATAAATTTTTTATGCATACACAAGTAAATACATTACCCTACTATTTACACAAATAATAGCATATTATTGTTTTACACCAACTTATTTCACATTATTGAGCCATCTCAGAGATATTTCCCCATCAGTATTTAAAGATCTTCAATATTTTTAAAGCTTCATAGTATTCTATTGTATGAATATACTATAATTTATTTGTCAGTTATTATCCAGTTTCTCATGATGGAAATTTAGGTTCTTTCCATAATTTTGTTATTCCAAACAATACTGAAGTTGTTAATGATAAGCTTATAGACACATCATTTCATGTATGTAAAATAATATCCCAGAAGTTAAATTGATGGTTTTATATAAGAATTGTATGAGTACCCCTTTTGTTACAGCCTCATCAACAATTTGCCAGTGTGATAGATAAAATAGTACCTCAGTGGAGTGTTAATTTGCATTTCTTTTATTATGTGTGAAGTTCGGCATCTTTTTAACTGCTTGAGGGTTTTTTTTTTTCTATGAAATGTGCTATTTTATCTTAGTGCATGGATCCCACTCTATTATAGAGTACACCCTAGTTATATCAATGATATATAGTGAATAATTTGTCTTTTCCACATCAACTTGAAGGGCCACTTTTTAAATATATTAAATTTTTGTGTGTAGTTGTGACTATTTCTGAATTTTTCTAATCTGTTCTGCTGAACAGATTTGTGTTGTCATGCTCTAATACCATATTATTTTAATTGATGAAGCTTAATGATATGTTAGGTTTTTTCCAATATAGTTTAACTTTTGTTGTTCTTGTAAATGTGGTCATTCCTCTACCACCTCCTGCAATGGGTTATTGGCTTGTGTATATAAAACTATTGATCTCTGTACACTAATTTTGAATCACTATTGTGCTAAAGTTTGTTTTCTAATAGTTTCATCAACAACAGTCTGCTGGAAACAGTGTTTCCTGAGTTCAGAAATTACAGTTTTATATTTGAAGGACAGCTTGGCTGAATATAAAATACTTAGCTCACATTTTCTTCCTCTAAGTGTCTTGTAGACAGTGCTTCAGTGCTTTCTGCTCTAGAGTGATGCTGTGAAGACAATGAAGTCAGTGTAATATTTTCTTTTAATTATGACCTGATCATTTCTCCTATATGTCCAAAGAAACTTTTATTATTTAAAATATAATAATTTTCCTAGTATATTTCATAGTCTTAAGATTATGCATTGCATTCAAGGGCAAGTTTTCTTGGCAAGTCATTTCAAAGCATAATTTTCAAATCTTTTATTTCACACAAAAAGGGTTTTCTGAATTATACCTTCAAATCTTTATTCTGTTCCATTGGCGGGATAGACTTTCCTCCTAAGATACTCCAATTATGTATATGTTGGATCTGCTTTGACTCTTTCCTTTGGTTATTTTCTCTATTTATTCTTTACCTTTACCTGTATTATTAATATTTTTTCATATTTCTCCTTTCCATTTCAGATGTTCTTTACATGGTTTTTCAATCTTTATTAATTCTTGTCTTTTTTTAATTTTGTCTTTATTTTAGTGATTATGTTGTTTCAATCTACAACATTTTGTATTCTGTCAGCTCATTTCCTACCTTCTCCTATTTTCCCTGCCTTTGTTCTGAAACTTATGCTTTATTGTATTCAAAACACTCATAGAGATAATGCTACATTTCATTTTCTTGTTTTAAATTAATGTAAAACTGTTCCATTATTATTTTTATACATTCTATTGTAATATTTTTCTGGAAAGTGTGCTTCATATATTGATAAATTTAGTTGTCTTTTCACACAAGTTTCTTATAGTATTTTTGTTTTAATGCCATGACAATATCTTATTACTTATCAACTCATGAGTTAACTTTGTTTAATTTGTTATTTGCAGGATGCTCCTGTAGATGTGGCTATAGTGAAGGGCAGAGAAAAGAAGTACCCTTCTAACATTACTAACCCAAAGGTTCTCTTCTTTTTTTGCTGCCACAGACAGACTGCTACCGGCAAATGTTGACTATTTGTGGGATTTAGTGAGTATTTTCACCTACCTTGTTTCTCTAAACAAAATCAAATTCAGGATTTTTTTTTCCCCTACTAGTATTGCTGATCCCAGTGCCCACTGTCATACATTCAGAGACAAGCAAAATTCCATGTTATCTGACTATACCATTTCTGGGTTTCCCAATAATACCTATTTTCACTCTGTCTTTCATTTTTTAATCTGATTTCAGCAGATTTTGGCAGTTCCTAAATTACTTCAGCATATACTAGTTATATTTATTTCCTGATTTCCTAAGGAAAAAAGATTTTGAATTTTTGAATATTTTATTATTGTTGACTTTAGGGAGAAATGGGAACTAACTTACTAGAAAACAGAAATTTAAATATTTTGGTGTTATTTTCACAAATAAATGCACAAATATTATTCTCAAATTTTAACATACATTTTATTCTATTAATAAATAACCTTATATTTTATGGCCCAAAATGTTGGGGGGGGGATAAGTCCAGAGCCAAATATTCATCTTATCTGATTAGAAATGGAAGAAAAATTTTCTGGAGCTGAGATACAACATAGAGGATCATGAAGCAAACAAGAACAAGAAACCAAACTAGTATAATATACAGTTTTTATTTTGACATACTATATACTTATATAGCATATATATCTTATTAAAAACAGATAATTTTTTTTTTTTTTTGAGACAGAGTCTCACTCTGTTGCCCGGGTTAGAGTGCCCTGGCATCAGCCTAGTCGCAGCAATTTCAAACTCCTGGGCTCAAGCAATCCTACTGCCTCAGCCTTCTGAGCAGCTGGGACCATGGGCATGTGCCACCATGCCCAGCTAATTTTTTATGTATATATTTTTGGATGTCCAGCTAACTGCTTTCTATTTTTTTTTAGTAGAGATGGAGTCTCGCTCTTGCTCAGGCTGGTCTCAAACTCCTGAGCTCAAATGATCCACCTGCCTCGGCCTCCCAGAGTGCTAGGATTACAGGCGTGAACAACCACACCTGGCCAAAAACAGATAACTTTAAAGTCAAGATCACACATATTTTCAAAGGGGAAATTTACTTATTACATTATGTAATAAAACAACACTGAGCATATTCATTCAACAATGGTGCATCTTTATAATTTCTCTGAATAAGCTAAGGAAAGACATCTCAAACAACTAAGACTTGTTATCAAACCATATTATATCTGCCGCATACCTCTGTATAATTATATAACTTCTGAGAATACAGATACATACATAAAATTACTCTATATTTGAAGTTTTTCCCAATAAAGTATTAAAATCATTAAACTGTTAAGACTGTATCATGACCAAAATCATGTCCAAAAAGGAGTTACTAAAACAAGAAATTACTTTACTGCAGAATCTCCTTTATTTTTTCCTAGTTCACACAACTGATAATTTGTATGGACAATTACTGATGACTTAACTGTGTCCTTTTTCTCTCATCCATTCTCTCATCCTCATTCCTCCTGCTACGACCAAATCAAATTTTCATTAGCTTTCACCTTGAATATAGCCTTATAGAAACATAGAAAGTTATTGTTAAAAGGACTCTTGCAGTCATAATTAGACCACTGAATGTCAAGTCCAGATTTATGCACAAGTATTTTTAGGTGATAGTTTGAGGCCATCAATACAATTTTTGTCTGGCAGACAAAAAATATACTGTGTCCCAGACCAAAAATATATTCATAGCCTCACTATTGCTGTGGTAAGGAATCAAGGTGGTAAGATTAAATCTGGATTCAAACAAGGAGCAGTCATCATCCAGATAATCTAACCTTAGATAGTAGAACTGTGGAAATCAGTAAGGCTTAGAGAGAATGTCTAAAGTATTATATATAAAGGCAAACTGATCTAAAACTAAGGTAAAAGTGGACAGTCCTGTAGACTGTGTCAACATAATAGAAAAAGAAATTAGAGATCTGAGGCTAAAAAGAAATTTGGTGTTTGTGGATCATCTCAATAGATACTACGTCATGTGTCTGATAGGAAGGCAGTTACTTAGGGAATAAAGTTTTATTTCCTGTTTTATGATATAGGTTAAAATTAGTATTTTAAGAAGAAGGTCTAGAGCATAATTACTAAAAAATACTTTTATAAAAAAATTAAGAGATATCAGGGAGAAGTGAAATCAGAACTAGGGACAACATTGATTTCTATTACAAGGACACATAGTTTATTCACTACTTAAAGCTGTGAATAAGTTATAATAATAGCTAACACATGTTAAACATTTGTTTTATATCAGGCACTATTCTAATCATTTTCTCTCTGTCAAATCATTTAATCCTCTCAACGATCCTATGGGGCAAACCGTATTATTATTCAGACTTAAAAGACTTGAAACAGAGTCATTAAGTAACTTTTCAATCATAATCACTTGAAATATAAGAATCTTTGAAAGTATGTATAAGCATACGACTACTGTTATTTCAGTCAGATGAGATCCTCTATAGAACATTTTCATGTAAGAACTCCATTCTATGAAAGAAATCACCTGAAAAACATCTACATTTCTCTTAAACCAGAATATAATGCACAGTCTTCACACAGTAAATTGTTTTCCAAGACAACCGTAAGATTTCTTCCCATCCTTGTATGCATGCCCCTTTGCAAATGACTTTGCCATTTCTCCCTTAAAGAGGTAGAGTCTATTATACTTCCCCTTGAATCTGAAATCGCCCTTTAAATTGCTTTGACCAACATAATGGGGGGAGAATAACATTGTGAGTCTTGAAAGCCTTGACTTCATGACGTCTTAAAGCTTATATATTCTTTTGGAACAAGATCACCTTGTGAACAAGCCTGAGATAGCCTTCTTAAGGATGATGTCATGTGAAGAGGGAAGGCTCACCATTACCAGTGGAAGCCTGAGATGTGTGATTGAGGTCACCCTGGGCCAACCAACCCTAACCAACTCAAAAACTGATACAAATACGTGTAGGAACAGTTGACACCATGGGTAGCAGAACTTTCCAGCTCAGCCCAGAAAAAACTGCCATCCCACAACATCATGACCACATAAATGGTGATTATTCCAAGCCACTAGTTTTGGGATGGTTTGTTATGCAGCCACGGAAACTGACATAAATTTGAATGCAAAGATCCCTTACAAAATTAGACAGTCTTCCTGACTGATCATTTCATAGACTTCTGCTTACTGATAATGTCTGTTTAAAGTAGATATTTCTTGAATTTTTGTTTTATATCTTATTACCTCACCTCTCACTCTCCATCTTTCAACATATCCTCAATTCCTCTAAGCTAGACTTTACTCTCATTTATAAAATGACAGCCTTATATCATATAATCTCTCTCATATATATATTCATATACACACATATTGTATATATGTAATATATATAATAATTCTATTGGGTGCTAGTAAGTTTGGCTTCTCTCTTCAAACCCCAATATCATCATTTAGGTCAAATTGCTGTTATGAAGTGACAGCTTTATATGCATGGATATGTTGAGAGGTATGGGGAAGGACTATTTAAATGGATGTTTAGTATAGTTATTTAACATTCATTGTCTGCAATCACTTTCCAAACAACTTCCCCTAAAAGCAAATAGACATCCTTCCGCATGTATTCATTTCTTTCACACTTTATTAAAAAATAACATGACCCATGGTTCTTTTCTTAATTACCCTAGGTTCTATCCTAGTACAGAAGCCCTACAGGAAGTATAAACTGTCAAATTTTCATCCATCATGAATATCTCTCAATACTGAAAATTAGCTCCTACCTAATAAATCATCAAGCACTATCTTTTATCCCCATAGCTAGCATAAAGAGTGTTTCCACCATACTAAGTTGAAGGTGCAAAACCTAGGGGAAAATAATCTTAAGGTGTGATTTGTTAGTGTTCAAGTTTTCTTATGAAGGACACAGTAAAAAGAAACAGTCTGCTTATGACATATACAAGCCTGAAACCACACTCAATTTTATAGGAGATGAAAACTACCATCTCTTCCTCTCATTTTGCCAACAAACCTATGTTTAAGTTCCAGGAATGGTGTGACTTGTCTAGGATTGCAAATCCAGTTTAAAGACAAAAAGAACTAGAAGCTAGCATCCTATATTTATTCAAAATTCTTATTATATTCTTATTAAGTATGCTCAGATCTTAATTTTGTTTTACATATATTATATCTACATAATTAGGAAGAAGAACAAACTCTATATGTCCTTTGATGTTAAGGATGTTAGGGTATATTAATATTCGACACCTTAACAAGGAGTTCTAAAAAGCTCCTAAATTGAAAAGGTTTATATTTTCTTATGTTTGCCTACATATTTCAGTGTAATTGAGGAAGCAATTTTTAGTCTTTAATTAATTGAAACTGTAATTATTCACCCTGGAGAAGTAAATACTAAAAGTCAATTTAATAACGATTTTCAGCTAAATAAGGAGCTCTCAAGAAGATGATCATCTCTATCTCAACTTAAAAGCTGTATTTATATGATAGCATAAAAGATGAGGGAAATATTCCTTATAGTAAGGGTTAGCAAATTTTAGGAAAAATACAAAAGTTGTAAAAATTATTTCTCTAACAGTGTTATTAAGTCTTGTTCATATTTCTTGCCTTAGTTATGATTCTGTCTGCACATGAATAACTTAAAATATGCTTCTTTCCCTATTTTGAACGATTCTGTGGCTGCAAATCACAATACATGCATTTAAATCTGATCATACTACAACTAATAATGTATTACTATTTAGTAATAAAAAGGCGATATTATAAATTTTTGACATTTCAGTGGAGTCAAAATTTGGAAAAAACATAAGAAAATCTTCTTGAAACTGTTTTATTAGCAGACAAGTAACACTGTGTTTAATTTGAATGGTAGTTAGGACTTAAACAATTCTAAGTTAAAGGGGGGTCTAAAAAATAATGATGAGATACCTTATTTTTAGGCCATGACCACTCCCGGAAGAGAACTGAAACTAGGAGACACGAGAAAGTTTGGGATACCACAGCAGGCAGAGAATTGTGTTTCTGAGTAGGGTAGAATCAATGCATCATCTCATGTTTTTATTAACAGTCCCCTTGCTAAAGCCTCCTGCAGGGTTTTCCCACCTCCACTCTGCCCTCCACACAGCTGACAGAGTGATTCCCTCCAAATGCAAATCTGATCATTTCACTTCTCAACCTAGCTAGCTAGCATCTCCTCCAACTGCCTCCTTTCTTTGTTCTCTCCAAGCTCAGCTCCACTCAGGAGAGGTCCCCTGGAATGCAGCCTCATAGCTCCTTACACTTCTGCTTTTTATCACTTTTCAAAATGTTTCATTATATGATGTGTGATGTATTTAATGTCTCTTTGACACCGGCCTACAAACTCCTTGAAAGCAGGGACAATGTCTATCCTCTTCTCCATTATATTTTCAGACCTAGCCCATTGCATGGCATAGAGCAGTTTCCCCAGTATTCTGTAGATGAATGAGTAAAATTGCCGTGAATATTTTCTATTTTGATCTTTTAATTTATTCAATCATTCAATAAAACATTTAATGAGAATTTGATTCACACTCAGACTTAAGGGAACATTGGTCAAAATAGCTGAATAAACATTGTTCCAATTCAGTTTCTAATTTATTAACAATTACATTTGCAATTATAAAGTTTCATAATTAAAAAAACGTGTTTTCTTTCATAGAATTTAGTTTATGATGGTGATTATGTTTTCCTAAATTCTGTTGATCTTAAGAGTAGCTTGCTCATAGTTATAACACTCAACTTTGCAAATGTGCTTTTGTAGGGGCAAATTAAATAAGCAGATAAATCTCACAAACCACAAAAGAAGGAATGAGTAGTCTTTATGCATAATGCTCCTACAGATTGCTCTAGGTTTATTTTCACACTGTTTCTCATTTCCACTATGACTATTATCAGGTTACTTGTACCTTGAAAGAATTTCAAATCTTATAATATTTTCTGTAAGTAACCACTTAGTATATGTGAAATATAATATAACTACATTTGTAGACAAGGTATGATTTTCACCTAAGACAATGAATAATTCAAGGTCTATACACATGTGCACACATATGAACTTAAACAGTTATATTTAAAATAGTACCATTCCCTTAATTATATGCTATTATTTATCATGCAACATGTTACCTAAAATTTTTTCAGTCACAAAATGATAGATTATTCAAATGTCTAGCCATAATTATCATAGTGAAAAGCCTTAGTTCTGAGTATCTGATGAGTGTTCAATTAAGATCTCAAACCTTGCTTCTATTTGGGCACTGTTGTTTTAAGTATCTACAATTTATTCATCTTTATACATAAAACATATGTGCAATTTTAATAGTTGTACATGATGCAAAATTTGAACATTTAAGGAATGTTACACCACATTAAGTTTAACCCTCATTTATGTCTTAGATGATAGATGCAAGAATTCCAACTGAGGCGATTTTATGAACCAGCTAAATGATTTGTATTCAGAACAGCATTAAAAATCCCCATGACAAAGTGTACTTGAACAAAAATACCCTGCTTGTGACACATCCTTTATAAGTAATGTGTTTTCATTTTTCACATGTTGCATCTCATTTATTTTATTCAGGCATACATACTTAAATCGGCAAGATACCACAAGCTTCCAATACCTTTGAAATAATAAATCACTTCTTGCAGATGTTTTCACCCGCTGCAAGGCTGCCGTTCATTAATCAAACATTATCAGTTTCTATCAGTGCCCAGTGTTAAACAGAAAAGGCACTTCATTTTGAGTTCTGACTTTCATTCACTGGTTACTCCCTGACCCCACAGTACTTACTGCTTGTATTTTAGAAATGTAAAACCTCCTATGGTGTAATGGATTTTGCAGCAAAAAATCCTAAATGGTATTATATTTTCTGAATTCCATATTGCTTTATCCTGAGCTAAATCAAACTGTTTTCTAAAATGCCAACTAAATGCAGTCATAATAGCCATTTAAAATTAGGTGCACAGTAATAATAAATTTATAATGTAAGCTCTGTTTCTAAGAATATACCCAACACATCAAATTTCTAGAACACAGATGTAGGGATATATTTTTAAAATTTAGCTTAAGCTATTAAAATCATTTCAGAACATAATGAAGGACAATTTATCTACCTATTGTAATTTTTAAGCCTATGAAAAGAAAATAGAACAAAGTTAGAGAAAACGGTAAAAATGTTTCTAAATTTTTTTCTTCTCTAAGGAAAAATATTACAGAAAAGGATCAACTAGTAATATAAAAAATCACAGATGATCTCATGGATCATGAGTCACTACAGTCACCCTACAAACATCATTATAGCCCAAAGAAAAGACAACTGATGGAAACTGGATTCTATTCTGCCTTAAAAATAGCTCAATAATACAGATACTGTAAAAGAGAATTTCAGTAATCATTTTCATTTTCTCTTCATAAAATTAGTCTTGTGTTATTCATCTTCTTTGACTAACAAATCCTAATTATAAGAACTCAAAGGCAGCATTCATTTCAAAATCTGACCTGACAATGAATTAATGAATTGGAAATTGCCATAATATTGAACACCAAGAAATACTTCATGAATATTTGTTTCATCATTATGAATCGATATCATTACTGATTATTCATAAGCCCTGTCCCATTAAGTACAATGCCAAAATCTGTCCATATAAATATGGCCCCCTTCTCAGTAAACTTATATGAAACATTATGTGGATTTTTGCAAGAGAATTTTCCAGATCAAGATCTGAGAGATTCAAAGTAGAGAAGAAAAACTCTATGAACGACGTGCTATCACAATTTAACTCAGATCTCAACTAACCCTATATAATTTTAATTTGAGGGCAGAGATAAGAGGGACATTGCTATTGAAATTTTTGTATGGTGACACCCCGGAGCATGATAGGCCTAAGGCAGTACCCTGATGACATCAATCAAGAAACTCAGATGCCTTTCCACTGCCCCTGAAATAAATCTAAACTCCACAAACTTATTAACCTCACATATATGACCCATAACAATTTGTTAGTCTTCTACTTTTATGCCCTATCTACTATTATTTACTCTCTCACCTCCTCAGCAAGCATCTTAGGCATGTGCCACGCCATATTTATCACAGTTTTCAAAATCACCCTGTTCTTTCAAGTCTCTGTGGTATGCCAGACATCATCTTATCTGCCAGCCATGGGCTTGCTTTGGCTTTTCTGTTTAACAAACTCCCAACCTCCAGCCCTCCAGATGGTTATCTAGCTCCGTCTTCTCTGTCCTTCCTTTTATTAAATACTTTAGTTTCCCTTAGAAAATAATGAGCATCTCTGAGAAGAGCATATGCCTAAATTCATTACTGAATGATAAGTATAATGCCTGGATCAGTAATAATTGTCAAAATATGACAAATAATTGAAAAAAATATAAATGGGCAAACGTTGTCTTTAGAAGTGATAATTTCAATTTCGAATTTGTCTTATATTCTTTTGTCTTTATATTCTCATAACATATTTTCTTATCTTTATATTTTGTCTTTATATTCCCATGAGACCAATATTCCCCTTTCCTTTCTGTTCTATTCTCCCTACCTTCTCCTCTCACCTCTTTATAGGACAGGATTTGAAATACTTTTCTACTAGGTTTTAATGAGTGATAATGCTAAACTTTTATCCTTCCCAGACACACACACATTTAGCTAAGGATAAGCATAAGGTATTGTCTTTATGGTAAACAATAAGCTTCTAATTGTGAAACTGTAGCTACAGGCTGAAAAGCAGTTTAAGAGAGAAATCAGAATCAGATCTCTATTAAAGTCTGAATTTAGTGTCTCACAGTGATCAATATTGTGTGTGTGCTCCCTATATATGTGCACAATAACTTATCAAGGTGTCATCTACAGTCTATAACCCCCATCTTATCTCAGCTAACATACCAATCTCAAAAATTAATGGCATAAGTGGAGATACCATTCACAAAATTCTGTAGGGCCAAATTACCAAACATGTAGCTATAACATATGTTCTCCTGCTTCTGTATCGTATTTGAAATAATCTAATCTAATAGATGGATAATTATAATGATTGAGCACTAAAATTAACCCTGAACTTCTTGGCAATAGAGTCAAAATGAAATTATTATAAATTACACAGATATCAATTACACAGATATCAATATCTGATAAAGGAAAGTTTACTGACTCACGAGGAGAGACAAACTTTTTTCCTATAACAAAATTCTTTAAGTAATTTTATGACACCAATCAATATATAACAATTTACTGATCAATATAATAGACAATGTTCAATAGTTATTTTTGCAAAAGATGTAAGATTTCTTTATGTGGTCCTTTAACATTGAGAAAAGTCCAAGGAATAATAATAAAATAACTTAATACACATTTCCAAATAATTTTTACAATTATGTGAGATATCTTACTATATATAATCTTTCTGTATAAACTCTCTACTCTCTAACATGTGTTATCGGACATGAGCAGCAAATGTATACCTTAACAAAGAATAATTTGATGACATTTTCTTGGTTATTAGAAATATTTGTATAAAATAAATAAAAACATGTTTTTAAATGGCAAACAATAATAAAAATAACTTGAGCATAACCAATCAAAATCAAATATTGGCTACCATTAAAGAAATATCTTTCTATAAGTTGTGACTTAATTGAATATACACATACTTGAACACTTGCTTTTCCTTAAAAAAAATCCTGACAATTAATTTAGTAATATAGCATTTCGAAAATAAATAAAATCCTGTGTGATCCCACATGAAGTGTCATGGATTTGATTTTTAAAATTGCCGCATAGCTTTTTCACAAGAATATCTCCTTGTCCTTAGAGGCTAAGACATGGTCTCTTGAAGCTTAGCTCTACCACTCTGTTAAGCCTCAAACAGAGCGATACACAATTGTGACTGCTGTTTCAACTCTCAGAAGATGTGTTTTGTAAGTTACTTCCAGTGTTGCCTGCTAATATACACCCAGCATCCCAGCTTGAAAGTGACAGAGGTAACTTCTCACGGAGTTAAATAATGTTGTTTTGTCTTGCTTTTGCTTAAAGAAGTCGATTTCTAAAATTCAATTTAAGCAAGGAAAACAAAACTTTGTGTCAATAACAAAAGTTAAAATACTTAAAAACTGTCTTTTCATAGCAGAAGCAATCAAGTTAGTATTAACACAAGTAGAAGAATACACAAAGCACTGGCATTTGCCACGCTCCCTCCCAAACAAAAACTCTAAAAACTGTGCACATTTGATATAAATTCGAATGGATTCCTGGGTTACCTTGTGTTGGGAACCAATTAATAGGAATATTGACATTCAAGATTATTTTTTGGGTCATCTAGCTTTCCTTGTTAGGGGGTAAAAAAGGGCATTCATGTGGCTAGGAAAGTAAAAGAAAAATACACATTTTCCTCTCCAATTTTTAATGAAAATAACTGCTAAACAACATCATTCTCTCTTCCATAAAAATGGGGACTTAGAAGATTGCAGGGACTTTGCAAAATAGCTACATTTGTTGAGTTCTGACTTTGTTGTATTTCCATTTTTATTGTAAATATAAATGTACCTTTTTCTAGTAGCTATATTGGTTGTCTTACAAGTCATAATAACACATCTTATGCAACAAACGACCAAGCCCAACTGCCATGTTCTACCTACAGAGCAGTTGCTCTGGGAGCCCAGTGAAAGCAGGGAGAACAGGTTCTCAACTTGTAGCATACAGAAATTCACTAATCCCCTTCTTTTCACAGAATACCCTCTGCCTTGTGTCCTTCAATCTAGGCACTGGGTTTATTCTCCCCACTGAACAATAGTGTTCTCAAGCTATTCGAAGTGAATGAGGGAATCAAGGGATGTATCTACTTTTTAATAAACTCTTGACAAATGCCCCAGATTTCAGCTTTGTTTTCACTCCTATTTCCACAGCTACCTGGTATTACCAATCTTGAAACTTTAAGTAGGTTCAGTAATACACATGATGATACTTATCCAGTCTGGTTCAGGATTCAGCTTTCTAGGGTCTGCTCAGTCCAATGTCATATAGCCATCTGCTTTTCAGCTTCCAAAGTTTTGCTGTTTTTGCTCCTTATTTATTCATTCTCCATTTTGGGCTTCTGACATTTAAGAAATCCTGTGCTTGGTCATTTATTTCTCAATATTCTCATTAAAGTTTCTAATATTAATTATAAGGAAAAAAGACACAAGCATTTAGACTTAAATATTAATTAATTCATCTTTTGCCCAGTTCATTCTCTAATCTGCTCTCACCCTGGATTGCATAACATCTTCTCAGCTTGTCTCCACATGTCCAGTCTTGTCACTCTCAAATTTATCCCCTACTCAGAGAGCCTACGCTGCTTAAAACCTTTCGATCACTTTTCATACGCAATAGAATAAAAGCTCAAGTCCTTAGCATGCAATGTAGTTCCTCTATTACCTGCTTCTCCTCTAACTCTTCAGCCTAAAGACTCAACAATGAGAGAGTCACAGATTTCAGCAATATTTGACTGCTCAGGTTGTAATTCTAGTTCATTGAACACCTGCTCTCTTGAACCCTCTTCCAGAAGTGACCATTCCCTGGAACTCCTCTTTTCCTGCTAACTCCTATAGGTCCACCTGGTAAAGACGGTACTCCCTCTAAGAAGTCTTCCATGGCAACCTCCTCTCACCACCCCCACTCTTACATTTAAAGTCATCGCAGTAATGACGGGCATTCCCATCCTGCATCCACAAATCTCTGGGCATCTCTCGATCGCTCAGTACATTATAAACACATTGTGTTGTATTAATAATTATGTTACCTTGCACCCCGTGAATTTTTGATCTTAGGAAGGTCAAGGAAAATATTTTCCCTTTCATTAAAAGCTTAACAACCAGTACCTAGTAAAAAACATGGTAAATGTTTGTAGAATGAATACATAAATTGGATAATAATTAGATATGTCCAAACAGTATGTTTATAAATTACACTTTGGAAATTTGAGAGAAGGTTTGCAATGATACTTTTGAAATTATAAGTTCAATTTGCTTGTGGATATAGGGTGATATCTGCTCAATATATTCAAAGATGGAAATCCTTTGGTTTTCTGTATTGCTCTGAATAGTTATAGTTTGAAAAGATCAATCCATAGTGAGGAACATTTTCCACACTATGTATATTGAATTATTGTTTTTTAACATACGGTTAATTAAGTCTTAGGCATAAATCAGAACTTACTCTTTCCTTTGACCTGGACCTGAAGTTTTGGTCAAAAGGATTAGCTTAAAATGAATTACCTCATTGCTCAAAGCAGCAAATAAGATTTTTCAACCTGATGCTTTTTTTTCCCCAATCACGTAATGCTACGCAGCTGACCTAGAATATTTAAAAGTGCACGTAGTGTAAGAACTCAAAAGTTTTTGAATGAACACTAAATTACGTTGCCCTTCATGGAATTGTACATACATTTCTTTGCTCTCTTTTTTCTTTCTCCTCCTTCACCTTCATCTCTTTCATTTCCACCAATACATGACTATTGTATATTCATACGGTCGTCCAATTTCCAATTAAGCCCAGACTACAAAGCTCTGATAACATAGCATAATATGCTTAAGGATGAATTTATCTTCAACTTTCAACTTATAAAATGCCCTGCATTTTTTCAAATAGTAATATTCTCTAACAGTGGCTGATTCTATCACTATACTTAAGCAAAATGTAAGCTGTTGCTCAGGACTGACAATTTGTTAAAATGCTAGTGTTCCTGTATTTTAGCAAATAATATGCTTGTCATAATAATTTACTAAATGGGGTTATTTAATGACCTGATAGAATTAACTCCTTTTCAAAGCAATTAATTACAACCTGAGTATAACTTACAGCTGGATAAAACTGGCTCGAATCAGCTTTGTGCTTTAGTTTTATTTTCATATGGTTGAATGGATAGTAATTTTTTAGGTTTCCTAGAATATCCATTTGATATATAATCATTAATTTCATTGTAAGAAGTGCAAATGATATTACTTTGGTTTCATTATAAATCAATAAACTAATGTTCAATAAAAGTATCATCTCTATTTGTTCCTTCTGTTATAATAAAATAACAGATAAATAAATAAATAATAAATATTTTTATAAATTTATAAAAATAAATTTTTATTTATTTATTCTTTATTCTTATTATTCATTCATTTATTTATTCTTTGCTTCCTTCCACCCCTTAAATATAAACTAGTATTAAGATCTACCATAAATGCAAAATTAGGAATTATGTAAATAACAATTTCATGTTCTTTGTCTGTATTTCTCTACTTAGTTGTGTAGTTTCTTTTCCCTACCCTAACATTTTCTGATCTGTGTGTTCCTGGAAATGAGTTTAATGTTCCTTCTCTCTCTCTCTCTCCCTCTCTCTTTCTCTCTCTCTCTCTCCCTCTCTCTCTTTCTTTTTCTCTCTCTCCACTTCCCCCTCCCTCCCCACCAACCTCTAACCTCTAGTCAAGTCTCCCTCCTGGTTCTGTCCTGGAGAATCGCAGTGGCCTTGGTTAGGCCACTTACTCACTGTGAGCCAGTTTCTTTAGAATTAAAATGCGTGTATCTAATACCCACTCCCTGGGATTATGGTATAGTTTGAATGAGATCCAGTGAGATCATGTGTGCAAAGCCTCTAACATATAGTAGACATTCAAAAAATACTGGCAAAGCTCTTAGACATTGATGTTTAATGCCAAATTTGACATTTACAATGTGATAGATGTTCAAATAAGTGTGATTTATTTGTCACAGAAAGCATAAACTTTCAAAAACACTAAGTATACTAGCTATAATAATCATTTTTTTCCCGTAATTTTCTCAAGTTCATCAAGTTACCGATAGAGCTCTTAATGCTCTTTCAAAAAATTCCACAAAGGTACCTCCCACAACTTAGATTCAGGTCCCTATTAAAAAACAGCATTTCAAAATAGTTCCTACAGAGTAATCATGAAGAATTCACTAGCCTCATTAGTAGACATTTGCAGTCTCCTAAATAACGTGACTCAGGATTTTAGTTCATTTCATTGCAACCAGTTGAAGAAAGCTCACATTTGCAACCAACAAGTCTGTGTTTAACTAACAGTTCAGTGTCTTGGCACTCATCTGCCCTGGTGGGCAGAATGGTTAGAAATATGGTAAGAACTCCCACAGGATCCCAGAGTCCCTTTAGAATCCTATTATAAATAAAAGGGAACACTTTGACAAACCCAATCTGATAAGAAAAGTGTATATCACTTTTCAGCTGAAAGGTATGTAGTCTTCACAGTAGGATTAAGCAGTTTTAGGAAATTATTTTTTTAATTAAAAACTAAAATTACTGCACTTTAAAAAACTGAACACATTTAATGAATGCCATTGGTTAATAATATTATATATTACCAGGATTCTTAAAAGTTATAATATTAGGGAGGAAAAATTCAGCATTATGACAATTACCAATGTTTTTAAAAAGATCTGTTTATTTGATTTAACATACATTGTGTATGTAGTAATAATGATTAGAGTTTTAATATAACTCATTATTAAAAATTCACTTTAAAAGGGTAAACATAAGCCCTGAGATCAAAGACATGCCTAAAATATTCTTCCCCTCTTTCTATTTTCTGTACCAATCAACCTACAATGGTAGAGACCATATGTTCAGTTATTCTGCATTATGGAAACATATTGAGTCTGTGAGGACTGAGGTTATGTTTCCATAATGCATAATGCATATTTCTTCCCAGGCTTTGTGGGAATACAATATTTAATTCTGATGATGGCAAAAAGTTAATTTTAGAGACCCATCTTTTAATACTTGTAAAAATAATTAAAATTTTTAATATGTTAAGACTTACACTAATGCTATGTTTTGGTAAAACAAAAAAGTATAGAAAGCCAGGGACAAAGTTGTATGGAAGAAGCAAACTTAAAAAGAAACAAATTGAAGCAAATATTGAAATTTCTTTTGCAGAAGAACGTTATTGGTTCATGAAAAAGGGAGTCAATTTGCATCTCACTTTAAATGATGAACATGCCTCTATGAAATAAATGTCAATCAACTTTAGAAAACATACCATATTTTAATTCTTGTTAAAGAAATCTGCTTTTTAAGGACCCCAAGATAATATTTAAGTAAAAATTATCTTCTTTAATGTATCTCTTTTCTAAATTATATATTATACCAAATTTTCTTTTAAAAGGTATATTTTCATGTATAACAAATATCCAACATTTCCAAGTCAACTCTTTAGCAAAAAATAACTAGCTTCAATGGTGTCTTGCCCTTCTCCAGTCTATTTAATATTCCATAACATCACCAAAAAAATCTTTCTAGTCTATCATCTTTCACATCAGAATCTTTCGTCTTCTATAGTACAAAGTAAATACTAAATAATTTTAACACATCTGCACACCATGCAAAGCCTCTCAATTCTGGCCCTGTTATATCTGTTTGATTCTATTTGCCAATACATGTCTCTGGCAGTGAAAGCTCCAGCAACCATATGGATACCACATATGATATTCCCTATATCTGAGTGTCCCCATCATCCCCTGCCACCTACATGTCCCCTGATGCATCTTTTTCCTACAGAGGTTTATAGTCTAGGATGAATAAAAAGAAGTGCATACCAGGAAGTGACCAAAATGTTTTAGATGCTGTTACACTGGGCTACATATTGCGGGAAAGAAAGGAATAGTCACCTGGAGTACAAATCAGGAAATGTTTGCATGTCTGTCTCCCTTTAAAACTATAAGCCTCTTGATAACAAGGATATATTAATCACATACCAGGAACATTGTATTTACTGAATGACTGAATGAAGTTATATAAGCAATAATGGGGAAAGCCCTAGCATTTTAAAAATTATGAGAATGGTCATTATCGTTGTTAATACTTTGTGAACATGACTTGATATTTTGTCAATGATGCCAAAGTTGGATTCTAAGGGTATCATTAAGTATTAATACCAGATTTTTTAAATAGCATTTTAAGGTTGTCAGGGCACAATTAAGTAAATATATATGTGTGTGTGTGTGTGTGTGTGTGTGTGTGTTTATGTGTATGTGTATAAAACTATTCAAAGCTAACATTTTTATATGTTGAGTCAAACATTTTCTTAATCTCTGACTTATTTTGCATCTTGTTATTAGAAGTCTCAGTAAAAAAATCTTTAAGGGAATTTGCTTCTCATATAACCTTTTGACTTCAGGCTACTTTCTGACTTTCCTTCTTCAGAAACAAGGATTATGGAGGGAAAATAACTTTAAGATTATGTTGTGTGTACTAATTTTCCTCTTTCCTTACTCTATCCACCTCAAGCTTCCATTTCTCAGAAAGATGATTGTAAGTTTCAAAAGGCTGGAAGCTAGAACACACATACACACGCACACATACACAGGGGAAAAAAAAACACACTTAAGTGGAAAGCAGCTGTAGAGAAACATAAGATCACTTTACAGCCAAAAGTCTAATACATTTCAGCCTGTACCACTGTAAGAGAAAGCCTCTCAGTTGGACCAATCACTAGAGACTCATATTCGGTGTTCTCTAAGCCCCACAAGATCTCATAGTTTTTTCTTCAGAAATTCTGGTCATATAGCTACCAAAAAAGCATTAGAAGGGGGCAAGAGTCACAAGCATAACATTGATTCAACTTGCCCTGGAGTACTCCATTAGCCAAATATTTCTACAGTCGATAGGAGAGGAAAACAAACATACACATACAAAATTCCAATAATATATTTACTTGACTGTGTCAGAGTGGTGTTCTTTAGAAAGTAAACTTAGGTCTATATACTTAAAATGTTTGCATTTTAGTAATTACAAATAGATATTAATATAATAAAAGATCACAGCTTTCAAAAATGACAATAGTATTTTTCATTATTACTGTCTTTCACATTCTTGTTTTCATTTTTACATTTTTGTTTGCATTATTGTAGGCAGCACAAAGGCATACTTGAATCCAGTTTAAGGCAAAAAAGTGAAAAATTGAATTAATCAGCCTTGAATTTCATATATTTTTATAGTAGATCAAACAGATATTGAACTAACACATGTTTTGATCCACCACCTGGTATAGAAGAATGCATTTCTACCTAATCACATTACCTTCAAAATTAAGAAAAATCACAAATTCTATTCATTATCTTTTTCTTATTCAGTACTTAGATGAATCTATCTGTAAGTAATTTATCAGGAATACCTTTTCTATGGTTTTTAATAAACTTTGCTACATAACAAATATGTTGTCTTTTATATCAAGATGATGGATATGCTCGCATAAAAATTAATGACATGTTCCAAAATAATCCCTACTTTACTTCCATAAGCACTAGAAATAAGAGGAACTATAGGTATATTTTAGAATTTTTAAAAAAGAATTTAAAATAAGTTTTTAAAAGGACATAGTTTTTTTGAAAATCATTATAAAAGCTATGTTAATTTAAGGTATTGGTTAAGAACAGATTTTTGGTTTCAGATGGACCCCGGTTCAAAACCAGGTTCTAGAATTTAAGGTCACTTAACATCTCTTGGACATGATTTATACATATGTGAATGGAGCTATCAATAATACCGATTCAAAATTACTTTGTGACAATTAAAAATAGCTTCTGTATAGAACTTAATACACCAAAACATGTAGCTACTATATTTATCATATTTATATGTATAAAATTCTTGTTAATTGCATTTTAGTTTTATTGTTTTTCTAAATATATCAAAACCTTTTTAAATGTATTTTGCAATTATAGACTCTAGCACACTACCAAATATACTGTAGAAGCCTAAAAGTACACTTTAAAATGTGATCAGCCAACAATAACATTATAGGAATAAGAAGAGTAGAAAAGCACCTGATTATGGTACACTCTTTATAAAAGACAAAAGAGAGGCTATTTTTTTCCAGTGAAGGGGAATTTAACCAGAGATTAAACAGCTGTCAATTTTAAACTATGTCATTCTAGCATTGATAAATTTACCAATAAATACAGACATTAAGGCTCCACAAACAAAACTACCATGTAAAATTTTTTAAAAAGGAAGAGTAGAAACACAAAATAAAAACTTAAATATTCAAGGAAACAATTTTCCAATTAAATATGACTTTCTTCCCATAAATTGAATGTATTAACATAATCTTTGACTGATTAACCCAAATATCAATATCTTGTTCTCCAAATTTAACTTATGAATTAAGAGTTGGATGCACAATTTATCTCAGTAACACAAGCAAAATGAACATCTGTTAACTTTATGCCATGTAAGTTTGTGTATGATGGGGGTGGGTGTGAACAGAGCCTCTAATGTGTAATGTTCCTTCCATCTGCACACCAGGTGGCACTGCATGGTTAATCAGAAGATGATAACACACATCAAGATTCCTTACATATTTGGAGACAACGTAAATAATTTAAAAACTTTTTTCTTAAATGTTCACAGTAAATATGCTTAATAATGTACTATAAGGGTTTATGAAATTTAATATTGTAAATTAATCACTGTTGCAAAATTGATTTCCTCATATATTAACTCCTGATATAACTTACAATATTACTAGTAATATGAGTTTAATAAATTGAGAAAGAGTAACATAATCAAACCAGATTCTATCTGGGGAGTCGGGAACAACATGATTGTGTTGGACAACCCTTAAACAATTCAAAGGCAAGATCTGGTGAAAAAATGGGTTCGATGTAAATTTCCAGTATACTGCTTGTAACATAGACCTGATACTTAAAAAATTATGGCTTAATAAAGTCTGTTGAAAGCCATGGTCTCGCTTTAGAGCACACAGCTTTTAAGCATTTAAAGTAAAAGAAGCTATTTAGATGTTAAAGAAAAAGAATACTAAACCATTTTATCTACTACTACTAACTAAAGATGGTTTAGCTTAACATGTATGAACAGAAAATAAGTAACAAGTAAGAAACAAATTATACTGAAAAGTTTCACATTTCCATACTTTGGAAAGATTATTTCTGGAAAGAAATATATAGAATATGTATTATAGAAATATGCCTAGTTTCCTCTAATTTATATCAATCTCTGCCATTGCCATACATGTTTCACTTCTCTCTTACTAACCCCTTTCCTTGTGTGTAAACATCTTATTTTACCAAATTTTACACAGCAGTTATTCACAAAGAGGTAAGATAAGAACTGTGTGCTCTGTAGTGTAAAAATGGCTATCCAGTGGTACGCCTCCTAACTGGAATTGAAAATCATCATGCATCATACATATGTATGCAGTGTAGTCTTGAATTATTCCACATTTGACTTCACTGAATTGGGGTGGGGATTAAGGTCTGTGTATTGTAGTGTTCCTTAGGCCTTCTATGACAATACCTACTATCTCAGTAACTTCTAATTTTGTTCATTATCCTAAAATTAATAAGAGCTTTACGATGATTACCACATTAAAAAAAGTCATGATGCCTGTTAAGGACATCATGATACCTGTTTGAGTCCCTTCAAAATTCGTATGTTGAAGCCCTAACCTCCAATATGATGGTATTTGGAGATGCAGCCTTTGGGAGGTAACTACTTTCAAATGAAGTCATAAGGGTGGGTTCCCCATGATGGGAATTATGCCCTTAAAGGAAGAGGAAGAATCCACTCATGAATTGACGGGCACTTGGGTTGTATAAGCCACACAGTCTATGGTGTTTTATTATAGCTGCCCAAATGGACTAAGCCACTTGGCAATTTCAAGCAGTTCAGATTTACTATGTCACAGTTTCTTGGGTCAGGAGTTTAGGAATGGGCTAGCTGAGTTTTTGGCTCAAGGACTTATCAGGCTGAAATCAAAGTGTTGATCATGCTGCATTGTCATCTGGAATTTGGGGTTCTCTTTCAAAACTTTTCAGGCAGATGGCAGATTCTTACAAGGTTAAAGTTACAAAAGTTCCTGTTTTTCTAGCTGGCTGTCAGATGGTAGGGTCAATTTCAGCTTCCAGAGGCTTCTGTCTCATAGGATTCACTCACCCATAAGCATGGCAGCTTACTTTTCCTTTTAGGCCAGGGGGATGATTTGTCTGATGCTGTCCTGTAAGACATCACCTGATTAGTCCAGGCCCACCCAACATGACCATTTACCTTAATTAACTCAAAGCCAACTGATCAGTAAACTACTCATGGCAGTAATGTCTCATTCAATGGTCATACTCATGCTCAAGGGGAGGGTTTATTGAGAGGTCATCTTAGAATTGTGCTTACCACAGTTAGGTATCAAAAGAAAAGAAAGTATCTTGAGAGTTGATCATCTTAGCTTTCCAAATTGCCCTTTCTTTCCTCTATATCCTATATAATATATGCAAATAAAATGCCAAGTTACAGGTGCAGGGATTCATGTTTATCTGACATGAGAAAACAAAGAAACAAACACTCAAAATCAATAGTCAATAATCAAAGCAAATCAAATATATTCTTGTGATATTTTTAGCCTCCATGTATAGTGAGTACATTTTAAATAGAAACGTGCACCTCTACCCAGTCCTCTAACTCGAGTTCATATTAGCCTCTCACACACAAACCACCTCCTTTATAATATCTCTTGACTTCTCCATCCACAGAAAAATTAAAGTAAAGATAGGAATGTACAGAGGCTAGGTCTTCAAAACCTGGTGTAATCATCTTATTTTCATACCAGACTTTCATAACATACTGATTGTGCTAACATCTCTGTTCCCTACCAAGCTCACAATTGAGCTTTTGAAACATTAATCTGTAAGTACATTGTGAGCACAGACATTTTTCTCCATTAATATATCTACTCCTGAAAATGTTACAATTTGTAATATTAGGCTATAACTTTATGGCTGGCCTGATTCCTTTATTTATTGTTTGCCAGTTTTTAACTTTTCTCTTGTGTTGCTAGTCCTATGCCTTGATGTGGAAAAAAAAATACATTTATATGTTTATGTTCCTAGTTATTGCACACATTTTTAACAGGTCTTGTAACACCACAACTGAGATAAGACTGTAGCTCCACTGGTCTGTTTTATGAGGCAATAATCTTATTGCTTATGAGTGAACTCGATTACAGTCTTACAAAGCTATAGTAGAAATGCTGCTACCTTACAAACATTTTTGGTTGATCTTTCATTTATTTTAAAATTACATCCAGTAAAGACATAGTCAGAAGTCAAAGTTCTTCAGGTGCAGTCTAACTGAAAGTCAAATTAAATGTCATAAAATAAAAATATCTACTGATCTATGTGTCTTGAAATTTCTCCAAATTACTTCTCTTGGATTTTTCATTTGGTCGACCTAGAATATATGTTTGCCTTCTTGTTTTTAAGTGATATTTTGTGAAAAGTTTGTAATATGAATACTAATTTTAAAACATTAAATCATCTATAATTCTTTTAGTCAAAGTTTTAAGTGATAATTTTGTTCCTTGAAACATTGTTTTGTGCTTTGAACTTTCTATATGGCTATGAGTGCTTGAATTCCAGGGTAGATAAATCAATGTCATTGGATAAACAGGAGTTGACAAACTGTGACTCTCAGGCCAAATTGAGCTTACCACCTGGCTTTGTAAATAAAGTTTTATTGAAACACAGCCACAGCTATCTGTCAATACATGATCTATAGCTACTTCCATGTTACAATAGCAGAGTTGTGTAAGTTGTGTATCAGAGATCCTATGGCCTGCAAAGTCAAAAATATTTGCTATTTGGCCCTTTACAGAAAAAGTTTGCCGACCACTGGTCAAGAAGCTAATCTTAATCATTTAGAAATGGTGAATAAATGTCCAGGTTTCCTCAGAACATGGGTGAAATTTTAAGACATTTTCTGCACAGACTCTTATAGAATCCCCAGTAGCATTTATTTCCCATCACCGATGGGGTTTATTAGCTGAACAATGGACACTTATTTGCTTTTTTCCCTCTGATGTTTCATGCTCTCAAATCCTCATCAAGCTTCCTGGGGTCATCTGCCAAATGAACCACTTGCACCCAAATCATGGCCTCAGAATGTTATTGTAGGGAGCCCAAACTTATATATTTTCTATTTATTACTTTGATTGCTTAAATTAGCTAGGTGAGTTAATATATGACAGGTTTTATTCAATATTCATCCATCTTTCACTGAAAACATCATGTGCCCGACCATAAGATATAGGTAAAATTATTAGTTATCAGAGGGGTATAATTGTTTTTCCCTTTTGTTAACTTTTGATGCTCAAATTCAGAATTAATTTTAATTTATGTTGATATTTTACTGTGTATCTTATGAGAACAAAAGATTCATTAGCTGTCTTCTACTCTTAAAATACACAGCAAGTCGGTAGTCAACTGACATGAATTAAATCAATATAGGGCACTGTGGGGAATATTGTACACTCTACCCCTTAGGAAAAAAGATGATGGATGGAGAAGTGGTAACTCTTTACTCTTGTTTTAAATAATGCATCAATGTTTGACATAATAAGCATGTATTACTTGAGATCATTTAAGAGACTAGAGATATAACTATTAATATATGTGGACACCCCTCTGCTACAAAACTTGCTAAGAATCTGGGACTACCAGGGTCCAACTTTCTATCCACTAGATTACAGAACCACAATGAGAGCTGAGAGTAAGAGCTGGCCTTTTAGGAAGAAGGTAAGCACATATTGCTAAAGTAATCTATACTAGCTAATGCTTATGGAGAGGGCTTGGAATCTGCAAGCCCAGAATATTAAGAGACAGACTAATTAAGAAAACTGGATTATCAGCCTTAGAGGGTTCAAATGCCCTCTATGTCTAAACATACAGCAAAATAGCTAGGAGAAGGTAATTACAGCTTGAATGTAAGAACACCTTCAGTGAGTTTATGGGGGCAATATAAGGTATAAAGTCTTTATAAAGCGAAGTATGGAGACAACGTAAGTTTTGGCAGAAATACACTATATCAGTCAAGGATAACCAGAGTTCAATTCCTATGGTCTAAAGTTTTTTAAATTAGAAATAGCATTTGTGATGTCCTAAGTAGTGATGTCTTTTCATAAAGAATACATCTGGAAGATAATTCTGTTGTAGCTTCCATTTTAACTTTTTTCTTTATTCTAATATTCTAGAATATTTTTAGGATTTGAGGAATCTAAGGAATTTATAGTATCTGTCCCTCATTTTATACCAAATGACTTAATTGTAGTTACTTCTGTCTACCAAAAAATGAAAAAACAGGTACTAGAACTTAGACAAATCACATTGAGATTTATTCTTAGCCACAATTGAGGACATAAGCCTGGGAACACATACTCAATATAGACTGAGAATGTGTCACAAAGTAGGTTACATGAGACACGGTATATACATATTTCTAGTGAGGGTTGGAGGGATACATGTATTACAGAAGGTAGGAGAAGTGGGTAGTGAAGTAACAGTTACATTCTTGTGACTCTGATTGGTGCTCAGTGATGCCATACATAAGATAAATATGCAGTTGATTGAGTAGAGAGAAAATTTGAGCATCCTAGGGACTGGTGGAGGGTGACTGATCCCATCCTGTCTTTGCACTATATCTGATAAATAGGTTTGTGAACAGTACCTGTCATTTAAGTATTTAACAAAATCCAGTAACACAGGCAAGAGATCGGCTTTAGTTTATAGGCCTAGGGTTTTTTTTCCCCCTCACTTCCAAAGACTTTTTCCATCTCATAGTCCTAGGTTTTATTACCCATGTGCCTGACTGCAGCCATCATGGGCCACTGTTAAAATTTTCTTTCAAGTTTTCCTTTATCGGATATTTCTTTGGATTCTAACAGTGGGGTATTCAAGAACTTTTGAAACATACAGTTGGTACATGCAGAACAGGTCAAGGGATCTTGAACAGCACAGGAAATTCTAAAACTCAGTTTGATCTTTATCCCTAGCATCCCTGCATCTGACCATATCTGCAAGACTCCATCCTCTGTGTCATATTTGTTATTCTGCATTCTCAAATAATGCACCTTTGATTTTATTAAAAAGGCACATTCTATTTTAGAGATAGCAGGACAGATATGCTATCTCTCACTCTGATGGCTTTCAAAGGTGGGACTTTCTCAAGAAATTTCCTTCCTGCCAGAAATACTTTTCTATGTTAAAATCACCTTCAATCTTTCACTTAAAAAAATAGCATCTAGATGATGTCGTGAAATATTCCAACTTGCTGGCACTCCACTTCTGTTGATCTTGTCATTCTCTCTTTTGCTGACTCCCTGTCAGATGTCTCATTTTTTCTGTAAACGACTTGAAATAAGGTAGTTCATTTTCAAGACGTTTTAGATTTCACACCATTTTATCAGAAGATATTTCTTTAAAATACTGTGCTTATCAAAAAATCAGTTTTGTCACTTTCATCTTATGTTATTTAATACTCTCTGTAGTAAATAGCCCAAGTAATGGAAAGTTTTGAACAATAAATTCCCAGTTCACATTCTGGAAAGTAAGATTTTATTTCCCTTGGAATCATTATTTTTCTCCTGCCTATACTTTGAGCTAGTTATTCATACAACTGTGAACAATATATAATCTTGCTCATAAATTCTTCTGTGAAAGCAATTAGCAAATGCTTATTATGTTAAAATCTATAAATTTACATATTCATCTTCTGCTTTCCCAAACACTAAATTACTTCACTGAGATAAAATCTCTCCATAGGTATTTTATATCGTGTTCAAATATTAATATTAAAGATAGGGCAAAGTCTTATACATTGATATAATTTGCTGTATATTTGTCAATTTATAGTTTCTTAATTTGTTGTAAATATACTGATTATTAGGAGCTGTGCTATTTCCCTTTTAGTTGACTTTCACTTATACTATATTGATCCATCTTATAAAAAATATATAAGTATCTAAATATACAAGTATCTAAAATACATTAAGTCCAGTCACACAAATAATTAAAGGACACAGAAATTTCTATGAAAGTCATTGTTTGTACATGAAACTGGCAGGATAGTACTGAACTTTTCCCAATCCAGTTATACAGATATGTTTTATGTGTAGGTTTTAAAATTTTCTTCTTCTTTTTTGCTGGCACACAACTTGAATGTTTTCACCAAAAAAGAATGCTAAGTAGGGGAGGTGATAGACATGTTAATGACCCTGATTTAATCATTGTATTATAAACATATATCAAAACATCACATTTTACCCAATAAACATATATAGTGATTACTTGTCCATTAAAAATAAAATTTAAAAATGAAAAAATGAACTAAAATAAGAAGTGTAGGGAGTATGGTTAAGGGAGAATGCATAATTGAAATCGGGGGGCTTTGATTAAGTTATAGTGTGTATGTTTTTGTAGCAGTGGGTCTCCCCTCCCCTTCATTAGAATATGGCACTTCATTAGGGGCTTGAGAATTTCTCTACTCCCCCCTTCCCAACCACCACGAGTTTTGGTTCCATTTGAATTTCTCATTTTTTTCTGACTATTATTGATTTATCTGGATTTGATACTTAAGACGACTTGAACCGATCACAGTATTTGTTCATAATTATTAAATTAGAAGTGAGTAATTGAATTCCTGTTTTTAGTAGAGGCAGTTTCGATACTCAGGAAATGTTGCTGGCTATGTTTGCTCTATGGTAGAGAAAAGAAGAGGCAATAGAACAAATTTATTTTTCATGTATATAGAATTCATTTTTCATATAGATTAGGTAAGGAGGGAGGGGGAGAGAGAAGAAAGAGAGATAGAGAAGTAGAAAGTGTTGAAAATTGGGTTGACCAAATTCTGGTCCCCAGTATGAAAGGTACCCAAACCTATGGAGTCACAGCTCACCTCGTATCAATCATGGTTCTACCCTTAGCTGACTTATGACCTTTCTCCCAAACCAGATGAGTCTCTGGCTTGAACTCTTTCAGCCTCTTTGTTCAGAAGCAAGATGCAAGAATGTATCAAAAAGTAGTTTAAGAGATAGAAATCAAGCTTCCCTTGCTTTCTTTTTTTTAAAATGAGCTATAGCTATGTCTCTAGTGCAAATTTCCTTTACTACATAAATGATAAAAATACTTCCACATAGTGACTGCCAGGACCCAGCCTCTGTTTCTCATTTAGTAAATGGTGTCTTTAATTATTATTCCAGAAATATTGAAGGAAACTGCTGCCAAAACAAGTTTCTAAAAGGCCTAGGCTGTCATTTGAACAAATCTCTACTTTTTGTTGACCTGTTAGTGGTACCTTTAGTTTTTCTGTTTGCTTAGGAGGGGAGAGGTTTATTGTTACCTATCACCATGGAGAGTATTAAAAAAAAAAAAAAGTTGTGTAGCTGATGGCTGGGCTTGACACTTGGTCAAGATCAACTGCAGGAATACCTGCCCAGGCAGACAGGGTGATGTTTAAGTTCCAGCCCTTTTGGAGTTATATATCCATGTTGCAGAGCAGAAGTATGGGAAACCTATATACGCCAGCTATGCACCAACTTGCCCCCAGAGGACACCCAGAAATAGACAGCAAATTTACCCAGCTGGATTTGTGATGTTTTATCTTTATAATAAAAGTAGTACGGATGTATTCTCTGGGCCATAAAGAAGCTTTCACACAGCAGAACTGAACTTTTGGCACACATTCTCATTGAAAATCAGTGCATCTGCCATAGAAAAAACACTTTAAAAAGAACATACTGTCTTTGGCAGTAGAGGATAGAAGGTGAGAAGGAGTTAAAGGGAAAATTTAATAGCTATACATCATTCCAAATACTGTTTTTAAAGTTTCATTTTATTTCTTATAACTTCACATTTGAGTCACATTTGTAGAATTGGGCGTCTGTTTATACTGGATTCACATTTACAGGATTGTGTTAAGATAGGTGGACATCTTCGTGGTTACCCAGAGAACTGTGATAACAACATGTAACTGTATAACTAAAGGCAGACAATGTTTGTGATGTTCTCTGGCTGTGGATTAATTTACTGTATTTATGTACCTATATACAGTGTGTCTTGATAGAATGAGAAGAACTTTGATGACACTATGTGTATCTCTGAGGAGTTCTTTGGCTACATTTTGAAAAAAATCATTTTGATCAATTATTTTATGGGAATTATCAAAAATTAAATATATATGGCATATATGGCATCTAACATTACATGATAATTAGACTTGTTGGCATATGAAAATTAATCTAAAATCGTGTGATTAATTATACTTTTAGTTCTATGTATTTTCATCCACAAGTGTTTCATATTTATTCAGAAAAATTTTTAAATGTTTAAGATTTTCTTTTCTTTCTTCCCTACAGAAAAACTATATCTAGTAGGATTTGATCTGGTTTCAGGTGTTAATGGCAGAATGAAGAGAAATCAATTTTATGGGACCAATTCCTATACACTCATGCAGACATTTCCTCTACCTTGGAGCTGATATTCCACATAGCCACGTAAACCATTGCAGCTTAGCAGAATTATGATCTCATTTGGAGACATCTAACCCTGCCATTTTTGTGTGGACATGGCCTTGCCCAACAGTGATTTGATTTTAGATGAAGTCTGACAAAAGGCAGAATGTGAAGAAGGTGAAATACAAGTAGACTCACAATGAATTAGAAGCACCACATTTCTTTTTCTGTCAGGCCTGTAGTTATGACCTGCTTGAAAAGGCAGGAAACTAAAATGAAAGAAAGGTCTGAGAACTCAGAAGTCTTGGTGAGAAAATGCCAGTGCTAAAAGATAAATGACCTTTATGGATTTGGTTCTTCATGTTTTGTGAACTGTTTTAGGAGTTAAATTTTGAGAAGAATAGCATGAATGTTCTTATCTGTAGTCGTGTCAAAGGGCATTTTTGTGAAACAATTTTAATGCTAAGGTTAATAAGAGAATAAAAGCACAGGGAAATCCATTTATGTTGCTAGAAATGAGCTGCTAAATGCTAAAGGATATACCAAGGAGAAGATAAATAGTTTTGTATTATTTGGGGTTTTTTTTTTTTTTTTTTTGCTTTTCTAGTTGATGTTTCCTATAAAAATTTCTGTCTCTTAGGGTCTACTAAATTATTCCATTATATCTTGTTTTATTTTCTAGGTCAAAGAGCAACACTGTTGTCATTTGATGAAAAAAAGATTGTGTACAAAAAAGTAGAGAGCCTGTCTATTTTTCCCTAATCTGATAGCTTCTATTTGTACGTGACATTCCTTATATTTGCACTACTCCAGCTCCCAGATTCTTAGGAGTAAAAACTGATCATGGAAAAAACAGACAATTCCAATGAGAAAATGAATAAATTATTGTTAAGAAATTTGAAAGTTTAAATTTATGAAAAGCCTTAAAACATTGATAATGAACACACATATCCTTACTCAAAAAACAACAGAAGAGGGTGAATTTTTCAATCTTTTCTTGATTCTGGAGTGCTTTCCAATTGACTAAAAGGAAAGAATAAAACTGTCTCACTCTTAAGTGATGTTTCTTTTCAAGTATATAATGACATTATTTTAAGTTATCCTCAACTCTAAACTTGCCCATGCTTCACCTTGCTTTCCTAATTCCCATCCAATCTTAGATTTATGGTCAGTTTTCTTTTTTTGTGAAGTTTTCTTCTCTGAATTCCTTAGTGTGAGCACATTTCATTGTAATACCAGCATGCCTTTTTAATTATTTTTATCTTAATTATTTCTTTTTTATTTCATAATATTATAGGAGTATAAATGTCTTGGTTACATAAATTGCTTCTGTATAGTTTAAGTCAAAGCTATGTGTGCCCGTCCCCAAATAGTGTGCATTGTACCTCTTAGGTGTGAATTTACCCATCCCCTCCTGCCCCTTCCACCTGCTTGATTTCTGATGAATGTTATTTCCATATGTACACGTAAGTGTTGATCGATTAATTCCAATTTATGGTGAGTACATATGCTGTTTGTTTTTCTATTCTTGTGATACTTCACTTAGAAAAATGGTCTCCAGTTCCATCCATGTTAATACAAGAAATATTAGTTCACCATTTTTTATAGCTGTGTAGTACTCCATGTTGTATATATACCACATTTTATGAATCACTCATGTATTGATGGCCACTTGGGTTGTTTCCATATCTTTGTAGTTGTGAATTGTGCTGCTATAAACATTTGAGTACAGGTGTCTTTTTTATAGAATGTTGTTTTTTTTTTTTTTCCCTTTGGGCAAATACCCAGTAGTGGGATTGCTGGATCAATGGTAGTTCTACCTTTAGTTCTTTGAAGTATCTCCATACTAGTTTCCACAGAGGTTGTACTAGTTTGCAGTCCGACCAGCAGTGAATGAGTGTTCCTATCTCTCTGCATCTATGCCAGCATTTGTTGTTTGGGGACTTTTTGATAAATGCTGTTCTCACTGGAGTTAAGTGATACCATCTCATTGTGGTTTTGATTTGCATTTTCCTGATAATTAGAGATGTTGAGAATTTTTTCATGTGTTTAATGGCCATTAGTCTATCTTCTTTTGAAAAGTTTCATTCATGTCTTTTGCCCACCTTTTAATGGGCTCATTCATACTCAATATCTTACTTATTTCATGTCTCAATCTTTCACTTTCTCTTCAGTGGCACTAACTTCCTTAAGGTCAGAGTACATAACTTACGAATGCAGTAAGAGATTTCAGAGATTCATCCTAAAAGCTCCTTAATCTCTTAAATTATCTTAAATATCTTTAATCTGACAGGTAAGTGAAACTCTTTCTGTTTAAGATAGTCACATAAGCTTAACTCTATTAGTTCTTTAAGTCATTTATATTATGGATACATTTTAAGATATTTTAAAATATATTTTAGAATAGAAGAGAAGATAAAATGAAGGCCTTGAATATTTTAGGACAATGGACAAAATATGGTAATTGTAAGTGTGAACAAAAACTTATTGGGAGTTTTCCAATTTTATTTAGGACTTAATCAAATAAAACTGCTAGTATTGACATCAATACATATTTTTTAAATGAATGAAAAGTGTTCAAGTATTGTATCTTGGAAGTAATACAGGAACAAAATACTAAATGCCACATGTTCTGACTTAAAAGTGGGAGCTAAGCAATGGGTAGGCATGATCATACAGAGTGACTTAATGGATATTGGACACTAAGAATCAAGAGAGTGGGGGGTCGGAATAAAAACTTACCTATGAGGTACAAGGTATACTATTCAGGTGACAGGTATATTGAAGCATAGACTTTTCCAATATTCAATTCAGCTGTGTAACAAAAAACCACTTGTACCCCCTAAATCTATTTAAATGTTTAAAAATTCAAAAAAATAAATAATTTTTAAAACCCCTCTAATTAAAAAGACAGGTATAAATCAATATTCTCATTATGCCACTACTTTCCATGTAAGTGGTTTGTTTTCAATTTGAAATACCCAACATTTAAATAGAGGTTCTTTTTTCCCCAAATGTATTCATTTTTTAAAAATTGATATATAAAATTATATGTATTTATTTTTTTTTAAAGATGGTTATATGTATATTTTTTTATCTTTTCTTTCTTTCTGATTTTTTTTTAAATTTTATTGGGGGAAAACTACAAAACATTTACAGTACAATGTTTACAGTCATAATTTGTAGTGAACTGATTTCCCAAAATATATTACCACTCAAGTTGACTTATCTTGTTACATTCAAAAATCTCTTGAAAACTCACATCTCAGGATCCAGTGTATTAAGAAATTTGGTGTCAATATATGATAAAATGATATGCTGAAATGCCTTTTTAGTGAATATATTAGTTATGACTCTTTTGCTGGCAAGTAACAAAAATTAACCTGAGCTATATTAAAGAAAAAAGGAGGAATTTATTACAATGATACAAAGTTATCATCTAGAATCCATGGGCAAAAATGCAGATGGGTGTCAGGACTGTCTAGGACTATGGTCTAACAGAAAAATAATGTGAGCCCCGGATGTGAAACACATCTCTAATCTTGATCTTTTTAATAGCCAGATGAATTTAATTTTATTAATAAAAATATTTTATATAAACCAATATATACAAAATATTATCATTTTAATATGTAATCATCTTAGAAATATTAATAAGATATTTTATATTCTTTTGCTTTTGTACTAAGTCTTTGAAATCTTGTGTGCATTTTTATACTTAAAGTGCATTTTAATTATAACTAGCCACATTTCAAAGGCCCGAAAGCCCTATGCGGCCAGTGGCTACTATACTGCACAGTGCAAGACTAGAGCAAAGAATGACAAAGATGTAGGGAAGCCAAGTACTTCTCTCTCAGTGTTCAAATTTCAGAGCAAGTTATTTTGGTGAAAATATTTTAAATTTATTTAAAACCTGTTGAAAGATAAAGAATGGTACATAAATTCATCTATATGTTATTTTCAGAAGTTGCACCTAGATAGAGGACACATTTTGAAACATAAGAATGCAGAAAAAGATTGCTCAGGCAAATACTAATTAAAACAGATTAGAATATCACATGACATAGGCTGTAAGGAATAAAGAGGTGCGCAATGTAATGATAAAGTTTTCAATTTGCCAAGAATATATGATATTAATAATTCCAAACTATGTACCTAATATAGCCTAAAACATACAGAGTAAAAACTGGTAAAACAAGAAATTTATAAAATGACAGTTTTAGTCGAATGTGTTAAGAGACTTCTCATAGTAATTGATAGATGAAAAAAATTAGGAAGGATGCAGAATTCTTAAACAACACAATCAATAAACTATCTTGACCTAATAGATAAATATAGAACTCTACTAAACAATTAGAGAATGCACATTTTTTAAAATATAAATTTAAAGGTTTCACTTATAAAAAGAGCAGCATACTATACCATAGACTAAATCTCAATATAACTGAAGACATGTTATTATACAGAATATGTTCTCTTACTCCAATGCAATTTAGTTAAAAATAATAATAAAAGATAACTAAAAGTCTCTATGCATTTGAAAATATAAATGTGCAGTTTTAAATAACATATGGAACATAAAAGACATTTTAATGGAAATTAGAAATCACTTAGAATTGATAATATACTATACATAAAAACTTGTGTGATGCAGTTAAAGTCCTACCTACTAAGAAATTTATGTTTTTCAATTCTTATATACATAAAAGATAAAAATTAATAAGGTTCAACTTAAGAAATAAAAAATGATCAACAGAAGTTCAAAGAATTCTGGGAGTTGACTTACAACATTCTGTTTCCTTTTCCGTCTCATGTAAATTTGTCACATAATATTGTTGATTCCGCTTTCTAATTTTCTCTAGTATCAGTCTTTCCTTCTTCATTTCCCATGCCCTTCTATAGGTTCAGCCTTCCTCATTTCTCCCTCATTCCATTGGCTTCCTAACAGCATTCTCTATCACCAGCATACCCCATCCCTTTAACCCATTTTCCTTATCACCTGAGGAACTTTCTAGATCACAAATCTGATAATTCCACTCATCATTTAGACCCCTCCAATGATTCTGGAGTTGTTCAGCTAAATCCATTGCCTTCCATCATTCTTTACTTGGTGATCCTGATTTTGTGTGAGTGCAGATCCTTCCCGTATCCACACACTGGAGGCGTTCCCTCCCTGGCTCCATGGGGTATATCATGACTGGTCTCATCACTATGGGCCAATTATCAGTCTTCCCCTGTGCAGGGATTGGTTTATTCATGGGCATGTGACCAACTGGGAAATACTTGGCTCCAATAAATAGAGAGGGTTTGGAGGAAATGCTTTTTCTTCTTCAATGGACATATCATGTCTGCCTGTGACTGGGAAACTGCTGCTGCCCTATTTGGGTCATAAGAGAACATGCTGACCTGCTGAGGATGGCAGGCTGAAAAGAGAAAAGGCCTTTAAGTCTTTAATAACATCATTGTGACACTGAATAATCAACTCTGGAATTGCCGTATTTCTGAGCAACTCACTATGTTCAAACCACTCTTAGCTGGGGCTTCTGCTCCTGGAAGCTGAAAGCATTCTATCCAGTTCGGGCTCTCAAATGCTTAAAATTGTATGTGAAAACTTGAATAGTCCTATCTCTCCAGTCTCATTTTGGCCTGCTTCTCTCTTGCTGTGCTTTCATCCCTTCTTTTACATGGTCCAGTCTCTCTGGAAGGTTCTCTCTGCTTCTAGGAGTTTGACTATTTTAGATGCCTCATGTAGGAGGAATCATGCAGCATTTGTCCTTCTGTGACTGGCTTATTTCACTTAGTATATGTCTTCAAGGTTTATCCATTGTCACATATTTCAGGATTCCCTTCATTTTTAAGGCTAAATAATATTGTGTTGTATGTATATACCACATTTTCTTTATTGATTCATTTGCTGATAGAGTTAGGTTGCTTCCACATCTAGACTATTATAAATAAACATGGGGGTGCTAATATCTCTTGAAAATCCTGACTTCAATTTTTTTGCGTAAATACCAAGATGCGGGATTGCTGGATCATATGATAGCTCTATTTTTAATTTTTTAAGGAATCTCCATACTGTTTTTCATAGTGGCTACACCATTTTGCATTCCTACCAACACTATGCAAGCATTCTCTTTTCTCCATATTCTCAACAACAGTTGTTGTCTTTTGCTTTTTATATAATAGCTATTGTACTGAATCTACAAAACGTTGATTAAAGAAATTAAATAAGACATAAACAAATGGGAAGACATCTCTTGTTCATGGATTGGAATACTTAGTATTGTAAATTGTCCACACTACCAAAAGCAATGTACAGATTCAATGCAATCCCTATCAAAATTCCAACGGCATTTTTTACATGAATAGAAAAAATATCCTAAGCTTCATATGCAATCATAAAAGACTCTGAAGAGCCAAAGCAATCTTGAGCAAGAAGAATAAAGCTGGCAGCATCACACTTTTGATTTCAAAATATATCACAAAACTACAGTAATCAAAACATTATTGTACTGGCATAAAAACAGACACATAGACCAATGGAACAGAATAGAGAGCTTAGAAATAAATTTCTGACAAGAACACAGACTGGGGAAGGATAGTCTCTTCAATAAATGGTTTTAGGAAAGTTGTATATCGACATGCACAAGAATTAAATTGGACCCTTATCAAGCACCACATGCAAAAATCAACTCAAGATGGATGAAAGACTTGAATGTAAGTCCTGAAACTATAAAACTCTTAGAAGACAGCACTGGGGGGAAGCTCCATGACATTGGTCTGGGCAATCTTTTTTTGGATATGACTCTAAAAATACAGGCAACAAAAGCAAAAATAGACAAATGAGATTACATCAAAATAAAAAGCTCTGCACAGTCAAGGAAACAATCAACAGAAAGAAGAGACAACATATGGAATAGGAAAAATATTTGCAAATCATACATCTGACAAGGGGTTATTATCCAAAATATATAAGTAACTGAAACAACTCAATAGCAAGAAAACATAACCCGATTAAAAATGGGCAAAGGATCTGAGTAGACATTTCTCAAAAGAAGACATACAAATGGCCAACAGGTATATGGAAAAATGCTCACTGATCATCAGGGAAATGCAAATGAAAACCACAGTGAGATATCACCTCATACCTGTTAAAATGACTATTATCAAAAAGACAAAATAAAGCAATTATTGGTGAAGATGTGGTGAAAAGGAAACCCTTGTAAACTGTAGGTGGACTAGAAATTAGTGTAGCCATATAGAAAGGCTCTCCCAAAATAGAGCTACCACATGATCCAGTGATCCCACTATTGGGTACATATCCAAAGGAAATGAAATTAGCATGTTGAAGAGGTATCTGCATTTCCACATTCATTGCACATTATTCACAGCAGCCAAGATAAAATTAACTTGTGTCCACTTGACAAAAGAATGGATAAAGGAGATGAGAATTCCTGTTTGCTTTTTGAATGCAAGTATGTATTCATTAATTTAGAATTTATATATATATATATATATATATATACATATATATACTCATTTCTCTAGGTGTGGGGTAAAAAAAGATTTTAATTTATTCATTTCTTTATCTTGAAACTGATGTGCTTTTCCTTTATTGTGCCAGTCCTTTCTTGTATTAGTTTCTGTTCCTCTTTTATAGTAACTGTATCTTTTTGAACTCTATGTATGCTGATTACTCATAATATTTCATCTTGCAAAACTGAAAATCCATCCCACTAACCAATTACTCCCCATTCCTTCCTCCTCTAAGCCCCTGGCAGCCACCATTCTACTTGCTGCCTATGAATTTGATTACTCTAGGCAGCTTATATAAGTACCTAGCATATAGTATTTGCTCTTTTGTGATTGGCTTATTTTGCTTAGCATAATGTTCTCAGGGTTCGTCCATGTTATAGGACATGTCAGAATTTTCTTCCTTTGTAAGGCTTATGAATATCACATTGTATGTGTGGATCACATTTTATTTGTTCATCCATTCATCAAAGGACTTGGGTTGCTTCCACCTTTTAGCTATTGTGAATAATGCTGCCATGAACATGGGTATTCAAATACCTCTTCGAGTCTCTGCTTTTAATTCTTTGGGGTATATACACAGAAGTGGAATTCCTGAAGCATACAGTAATTTGATTTTTAATTTTTGAGGCACCTCTATGCTGTTTTCCATAGTGGCTGCATCATTTTACAGTCCCACAAACAATGCCCAAGGGTTTCAATTTCTTCATGTTATTGCCAACACTTGGTATTTTCTGTCCTTTTTTTTTTTGTAGCAGCCCTCCTAATGATGTGAGAAAGTATATTTTTAAACGCATAAAATTCAACAGACCTCAGCCCAATATTAAACTTTCATTGACTTCTAAATGAAATATCTTCTCAAAGCATCACATGGTGAGAATACCAAGTCCAAGTGGCCACTAGTCTATCATGTCTGTGAAAGCAAAGACTGTGCTCCAGTGCATGCCTGTCACCGTGGCTAGAGAGGGCCTGCACATGGGAGAGATCAAGGGGTGTTTGTTCAATAAGTGAAGGGTGTGTTTCTATGGACAATGAGCTTGGAAACAGACGATGTGGTGCTTGTTACCATGGGTAAAGGACAGTGTCACATATGCAATCACTGACAAACATGGGGATCATGGGACCCCCTTGTTTCTAGTTAGCAACAGGTTTGTGGTGAATGACTGCCTCTTCTTTTGCATTGGCATGAGTTGATTTTGAGCCTTCGATAAATAGTAAAGACTTGGCTTACGTTTTAGAGAGGCAGCATAGTAGTGTAAAGAGAAGATTTGAAAAACACAGCTCTGTACCTACAAGGCATGTGGCCTTTAAGAACAATCTCATCTCTCCAGTGCCATCTCCTTGTGTGTAAAATGGGATTAATAATAGTACTCCACGAGAGTGTTAAGAACTTAATGGATAATGTATGTAAAGTGCAATGCATACATATATATAGAGTAGACATTATTGTGAATATATTTTAATTAATTAAATTTTTCCCTTTAATGTGTGACACTTTTGTGGATGAGAAGGTCCCTGCATTAAAAACCATTAATAAAATATTAAAAGCTCCTATTCTAAGATTTCTCTGGTGATACCCTGATATTTTCTTTTAATTACCTCAAAGAATTACTTTGATCAGAGAATAAAAATCTAGCACTGATGTGCTACTTTGTAGTCTATGTTACATCAACTAGAGTAAGAGTAGTCTATGTTACATCAACTAGAGTAAGAACTGAGTGAGATTGCTGCATTTAATCTGGGCTCAAATAAAGAGTTAATTTATTAAAAGGCAGTCAATGCATGATTCCTATGAGGATGAGTGTCCTTGCTCACTGTAATGAAGTTTATATATACCTCCCTCAACTTTATTAAATATATTTATGTCAGCTAAATAAGGTGATCAGCAGGTATTTCTTTGAAAGTTCCAGAAGCAGTGACAAAATCAAATTTTCCTGGTGGATATTCCAAAATTCAAACATACTTTGTTCACTGTGTATCTCTGGAAACATTTTATCCTTATGGTTCAAAAGTTGAATCTCCTTGGTCATGGTTTATTCAATACATTTTCCACCAGAACAGCTCTGTCTAATAGAAATTTCTGCCTTGATGGAAATGTTCTGTGATTCTGTGGCTATCTCACAGAGTAGACATCAGCTACATGTAGCTATTGAGCCATTGAAATGTGTCTAGCGTGGCAGAGAAACTAAATTTTTAATTTTATTTAATTTTAATGAATTAAAATCCAAACTTAGATAGCCACATGTGGCTAGTGACTATCATATTGGACAGTGGACACTGTAACCCTAGCATGTCTGTAGGAAAATGACAGCCGGCATACATCTATGTGAGAAACACCAGCACATGGCCTAAACTGGGGAAGCTTACCGGGAGCCCCTCACTCTGTTTTTTGTTTGCTTGTTTTAGTTTCAGTTTTAATGTAGTAAAGGAAGAATATTATTCCAAGTCAGAATTTAGTGTTGTTATGTCTGCTAGGTATGAGGAAGAATAATTCATTTCAGAGGAAAAATGTGCTTCTCTGTTGCTCTTACCTTTTGTAGAGATGGAAAAGAGAGGCAGAAGCAGATTAAAATTTCAAAGCCTTGGTCAATCCCTCTATATTGCTGTTGGGAGAGAACATTCTTCCCTTCAAGTAGAAATATTAACAACGTTTTGGATACGCAAAAGTAGACCCCGGGTTAGAAGTGAGTGAAGAATGACTTCAAGTTTGAATTTCCACGTAAGGGGAGAAGATAGTTCAAAATTTATGGAGTACCGAAGTGAAGAAAGAGAGCGAGGCAAAAAATGTGGGGTTGTTGGGGTGGTGAGAGAGGGATAGAAGCTGGCAGCAGTGTGGTTGGAGGCTGGGGTTGCCCAGAAAGCAGCCGGTGAGTCATCCCAGGAATAAGAAAGCTAAGGCAACTTTAAGAACAAGGATGTTTACTTTCCAATTTTAAGTTGAATGCATTTCTTTCCATACAATAAACCTTTCTTCTTTTGACTTTTTTTTTTTAAAGCAAACTTTACTACACCCTCAAAGCATTGTGTGGATTGTTAGGGGCGGAAGTGAAAGAAAGGGGCTCCTTTTTACATCTGGATTAGCACAGGAATAAGAGAACAGCCACAGGAAGTGAGACAGGTGAGATAGGAACCTCAGTAAAAGCAGGAAGTGATAATGGGACTGTCACTCCCAAATATTGAGGGATGGAGTGGTCAAAATTTCAAAGAGCCAAGTGGTCTCCACAGACATCTAAATTGCGTAAGGAATGAAGACATTGAATATAGTAAATTAGCTTAATGCTGCCCCACATTTTTAGAGCAGTGGTATTCTGTGTTAAGTTCATGGTGAAGAAGTGCATGTCAAACAGCATGCGCTATTTGCACTAAGCTTTTTTAAAGTCTTGGATTATTGTTTATAGCATCAACAATTCTGATTTACATTTACAGTTGTCTCCAGAGTGCGCTTCAGTACCTGCATTTGTATACTTTGGGCAAAAATAAAACTATCCCTTAAGATAGAAATATATGCAACCAGATATACAAACAAAGATAAAACCTGAGTCCCAGCATGACTAATTGGGATTGAGAAGAGCTATAACACATTTACAAAGAAACCAGAAAATTTTCTCTGGAAAATTCCAAGAGTAAATTTTTAAAACAGTCTTTCCTGGAAATAAGAGAATACAATTAGAGACTTAGAATTTTTCTTGGTCCTGCAATTCTCTGATTTCTGCAATTCAAGCACTTCCTTTATTTCAGTCTATTCATTGGAGTTCTGTTCTGCTTGTTCTCTGCTTTCCACCATGAAACTCTTTGATAGTTATAGAGTGGTTCACTACTTTGGTTAACTTACTTTCTTTTCCCATGTGACTCTCAAGACAACGGTTGCCACACATAAAGTTGTCAGTGCTCAGGAAACATTTTATTTGCCAGAGCTCTTCACAATGTGTACTTCAAACATATCCTCAAGGGCTTTTGGCTGGGCCCATCTGTCAGTTTTGAAGACCAGATTTCAATATGCTGGTGACTGGACTCCTGCACATTCTGTCCTGTCTTTTGCAGTCCTCCTACAAAAAAGAATCTTCGCCTTGGAATTCAGAAAGAAGTCCAAGTCTTTTGTGTTTTATGTTAAAACCAATTCTGCTTTGGCTGAGCCCCTTTTGTTTCAGATGCTGCTGTCTCTCGGGCTAGGCTGTGAAGGGGACTGGTCCTCCTATCTCTGTGTAGTGAGAAATACAGAAGTATCTGCAAACAAATCACTGTGGAGTCATCAGATTTCCCGATAAACCAGCCAAAGATATTTTGAAATTAGATGTTACCACATAGCCAACAATTGCAAATTTCCAAGAATTCTTAGTTTAAAATACAATTTTGATTTTCAGAGATCTCATGGAAAACATCTGAACTAGAATGATTTTCAAAGTGTACTCCCAGTAGTCAGATTTTGCTTGGATGATTTTGATCAACTCCTGAAGAAAAAAATAAAAGAAAAAGTTTGTAACATACCATAATATTTTATAAAGATACCTTAATAACTTTCAATATGAAGAACTTATGTTAATATAAAGTACAAAATCATATTATATACGAATGATATATGTAAACATATAAATTATATATAAATTCACATATATGAAGAAGATAGACTAGCGTAAGTAAAATGAAGCACATATTACACCATAAATATTTTAAGGTGGAAGTAGGAGTGGGCAAACTAAGGCCTACAGATTAAATCTGTCCCACAGTCTGTGCTTGTAGAGCCTGCAAGCTAAGAATTGGTTTGTGCATTTTTAATGAATTATTAAAAAAAAAAGACTGTGATGATATGTGGCTCTCAAAGCCTAAAATATTTAGTAGCTGGCCCTTCACAGACAAAGTTAGCTGAGCACTCATGTAAAGGATAATGTTATTGAAGCAGAAATTATCTATTAAAGCAAATATTATGTATTTCAAAAACATGAAGTTCAGAGTTGTCCTACTGGTATTGATCTTGTATCTGTGACTTTAAAATTGCAATTCATTTCATTTTTATGAGAATCAAGTAGTGAAACTGTTAGTTCTTAAAAGGCAAGACATGATTTATGAGAAACAGACTTGTAATCTAGTTAAGGAAATGTCAATTAAGGTTGAGAAAATATCTAAAGTAGCATAAAGTAATATTTTATGCCCCAGTGGATCATCTGAACTTTTGGTGGGTTTACACTCAGATATTTGTAATTTAACCATCCCCCAAAATACGTTAATGTAAGATGACAACCTTATGCAGCTCAGCTGGGATGCCGAAGTCAGCAGGTCTCTGCTTCCCACCAGTTGTCCACACTTAACAACGGTCTCTTTTCCCCACCCCACCCGAGTGGTCCCTTTGCAGGGGTCCCTTCCTCCTTACCCACATACTCTCTTGCTTTGTCATCACAGCTCCACACAGTCCCGGTTCTCCTTATATTTATCAGCCTTTCTCAGACCCTATAACCAGCTTCCCTTCTTCTACGTGTCCTCTAGGCACTGGAAACCATTAGCCAGCTGCTCTCTTCCTGCTCTTCCTTGTCCTGGGTCATCTGGCCCAGCATATGCTGATGCTGCCCACCTATGCCTCTGCTCAGCTTTCAATCTACTAACCCTGCTGACTCCAATACCTAGATCAAATGTGGGTCTGTTTGCTGTGTTTTTTTTCTTCTTGATTATCACTCGTATAATCTTGCCTTTTTCCATGTCTAGTGATTTTTTATTGTGTATAAGAGATCAGAGACTTCAGATGACATTATATTCTGCAAGAGAAGATTCTCCTTTCCTCTGTTACGTTGATAGGGTAAAAGCTTGATCATCTTGGTCCCATCAAGAATTGAGGTGGGTAGGAGCTGGATTGCAGTTTGGCAAGACTCAGTCTATTTTTGGTTTCACTCCAGTTTTAGGGAGTGGCCTTCCCAGACTTTATGTAGAGAACTGTTTCGGCACTTTAGTGGTTTTCAGCTTAGTTTTCTAGCCTCCCATTCCACAGAGTTCAAACGCTAGAAAATATGTTGAGTGGGATGCCAGCTCTGTGTTACCTTTCACACAGCCCAGAACTTGGCAAATGCCCTGTAATCCATATGTTTGAAGCTCTGCACATTTCTTTTTTTTTATTTATTTTTTTACATATCATGTCTTTACTCCATTTTAAGTGTACAATTCAATGATTATTAGTAAATTGACCAAGTTGTACAGCTGTTCACATAACTCAATTTTAGGGTATTTCCTTCCCCTTTTTGAGACCCCTAATTCCCTTCCCCAACTACATTTCAATCCGGACCAGCATTACTACTAAAAACTTTGCTGAGTTCTTTTCCCCTGCAGAAGTTTCTATCTGGACCTGTCTAATTCTGAGTATGCCCAGAATCAACAGGTATTTCCATGAGGGAAAAAAATCTCTAGAATGTATTAGCTCAACTTGAAATGGTTTGCCCTCTCTGATGCATTTAACAATATGATTATTGTAATTTATCAGGCTTTTCTAGTTGGAGTGTTGTTACTATGATTACTACTTCCCACCAAGAAACAGAAATTCCCTAGGTATGATATTTAAAATTTAAAACTTCCTTTTACCTTATCTCCCCATGTGCAATAGGTTATCAAGTTTATCAACTTTACTCCTCATAACTCCCTCATCTATTCCCATCTTCCTAACTTTAATGACATCACATTGTCCAACACCATTGTACCCTGCCTGGATTCTGCAATACTCTCCTAACCCTTTTTTCACACCTTGCTTCTCCCTTCAACATATTCCTCACTCTTCACTGGGGGCTGTCTTTTAAAACACAAGCTTTTGGCTGGGCGTGGTGGCTCCTGCCTGTAGTCCCAGCTACTCGGGAGGCTGAGGCAGGAGGATCGCTTGAGCCCGGGAGTTTGAGGTTGTTGTGGGCTAGGCTGACACCATGGCACTCTAGCCCAGGCAACAAAATGAGACTCTATCTAAAAACAAAAACAAAAACAAAAACAAAAACAAAAACAAAAACCACAAGCCTTTGTGTAACTCTCTTGGTTAAATCTCATCAGTAGCTTCCTATTTATAATAAGACAAAATTATAAATCCTTAAAAGTTCTTCATGATGTGGCACCTTCAAATCTCTAGAGTCTCAACTCATAACTTGTGACCCTTTTCTTTTATGTATTTTCTAACCATAGCAGCCAAGCCCTATGGTAATTCATATACAGAATCTTCCAAACATGGTTTTCTACTTATCTGTAATACTTTTCCACCCACACCTTTTCTCCTAGCTAACTCTTGCTTATCTTTCAGTTCTTCGAATATCAGTTTTGTAAGGAATCCTTCGTTAACCTCATAAAATAAATCACATATTCATAACATATGCTCTCACAACACTTACATGTTTCCATCATAGGATTTATCATGATCGTAATATATTAGTTATGGAAACATATATTTCATTTCTTTACATTTCACAAAAGGAGGAACCATGACTGTGTTTTCCTCCACTAACCACCACGACAGAGTATCTAGCATTTGTTAGGTGCTTAACAACTCTTGATTGAATAAAGAAATAAAAAAATCAATAAATAAATCAATAAATATTATAAAAAAAACATCCAATTATATGTTAAATCAAATCAACTTGCACTATGTTTTATGTAATAGAAATTTAATTATATTGACATCTGAGAACTTTTGCGAACTTAAATATTACTCACGTATAGACAAACGTCTTTGCCAGGGACTAAGCAGCTTTCTGAATCGGATGGAACCTTTGTTCCCACCTCAACTCTTCACCTATAATTTCACCACCTGTTCCCAACCCGTTTACACAGACAGACAGACACACAGACACAGACACACACACACACACACACACACACACTTTTTAAGTCATATGGATGGATGGATGGTGGAGGCTGCTTGGAACTCTCCATTCTCCCCCTTCACGTTGCCATTGGCCATTCCCATCATTTCCTCTCACTAACACCAAGGATCTGTTAAGTTCTTCCTATTTTTACAGCTGTTAGGGGTCTAATTCCTACAGCCTCTTCACAACAGCCAGTTTTGTAGTCAGAATAAAGAGAAAGAAAAGTCCTCCATCTAACTGTCTGAACTCTAGGAATTCTTAGTCTCCTAGTTAAAATTCCTGCAGTAACAATGTTAAAAATTGTGGTTAGTCCTAATAGTCTTAAGTAGAGTTTAGCTACAGGATGAAATAAATGGTCTTTGGTGGGAATTTTTAAATGCAATGCTAACAGAAATTTTATTCTCTTTGAATGTTTGCACCAGCACAGAGTCACTACTTTAGAAAGCCTCACAATTAGAGAAACCCGCTTAGTCTGCTCCTTGTATAAACTATGTGATGAGGAATGTTCTATTTTATTGTATACTTGAAAATTACAAAAAGAGTGTTAGGTTCTCACCATAAAAAAGAGAAATATGTGAGGTAATGCATATATCAGTTAGCTCAATTTAGCCATTCCACAGTGTACATATATTTCAAAACATCATATTGTAAACTATAAGCATATACAATTTTTATTTGTCAATTTAAAACAATTTTGTAAGAGAATTTCTATGTTATGAGGTTCACTGGAAAGTCTTCTGCTATTCTCAGATTCTCCATTCTCTTGGCCCACCTAGTAATATCCCTGTGCCTTACGAAAATCCTGCCCATAAGGATTTGGGCCTTCTGATTTCTGCCCCCGTATGTGTTATCTTCTATTTACGGCACCGTTTTCAGCACAGCCACAGCCAATGATCAGTTCCCTCTTGTTTTGGTCCTGGCCAATGTTGTAGACAATGACAAATATCACCATTTCCTGTCCTTTTCTAATAATCAGAAAGGTAATCTCAAGTCTCAATGGAACAAGGAAACTTAAAAAAAAGGACTAAATATGGGCCGATGTGAGATCAGGAGAGACTGGAATGCTGTGTACCCTTTTACGGTAAAAGGCAAATGTTTTGAGCAATACAGTCTGCCTTTATTCCTGTCTTAGTATTATTCTATGAAATATTAAAATAAATAACAATTTCAAGGCAAGTGAATAAAGACCCCTGACTGTGCCATCACATTCAGTAATCACCAGCCACATGTATCTACTGAACCCCTGAAATGGTCCTAATGTCAAACTGAGTTGTGCTGTGAGTGTGAAATACCCTCCAAGCTTCAAAGAAATAGTATTTAAAAAATACAAAATATCTCTTTAGTCATATTTTTTATAATGATTACATACTGAAAAATATATTGGATATATGGGGTTAAATAAAGTATATTATTAAAATTACTTTCTCTTGTTTCTTTTTATTTTTGTTAACATGACTACAAGATAATTTAAAGTAACTTAGGGGCTTGCATTATATTTGTTGGACAGGCTGCCTGAATGTTTTAAGCATTGTTAGAAATAGGAGGGTGCAGCCGGCAGGCATGGCACAGGCATTGCAGCATCTGTGGGTCCTTCTGCCTCCATTGCTCAGTGGAGAGGACCTGCCCGCCAGATTATATCCACCCAGCTGTAGATCTGGATTTATCTAAGACCTTCCAGAAAGAACCAGAATGCATTACTTCCATGCCTGTTCAATGGACAGGAACAGGCAAGCATTTGAGGACAGAGATTAGCACATGGACAGATTGCTTTCATGTCCTTGACAACAACCTTGAGAGGTACACATCTGGAGTGCAGCCCAAGATGGCAGTGTCTCCAGGGACCCAGACAGCCCGCTTGGGAGGGAGACCCAGTACCGACTGCTCCTCTCCCTCCAAATGTGGCCTCTTACAATAGCTTCCTAATGATTTCTGCCTCCATGTTCCTCTCTTCTTTGTAGTGTATCCTCTATACTTTCCCTAGAAAAAAAAATTTTAATTTTAACAACTCTACCTAAAAATTTTTATTGCTCCTTCCCTAAAGTATATGTTATTTAAAACATAATGATACAAAAGCCACATGATAAATATTCCTTTTTGAGAAATTTTCTGTATGGACAGGACTGGCTAAGATTTCAGGAAGACTTTGGATAGTAAAAGCTGAAGTAAAAGCAGATTCCACAGCTTCTTAGAGTTGGTTTTGGCCACAATGACTAGGAAATAATAGAATTTTGGTTATCACGGTGAGATTTATCAACCTTCCTCCTCCCCTCACTGTCATAAAATCTGTTGGTGCAAGGTAAATCAGTTATATGTTGTCTGTCTTTGTAGACTGTGAACTTTTTGAAAGTACAATCCATGCTTTTTATATCTGTGTATCTCCAGATCTTAGCATAATAACATCAGCGCTAAAGTACTTACTCAAAAAAATGTTTCTGAAACAAATCAATGAGTTGAGTTAGTGAGTGAATAAATAAATAAACGAAAGTGAGTCAATCAGTATTTACTTAGCTGTCATTTGGGAGAGAGGGCAGTGTAGTGGGTAGAGCAGGACGCCCAAGAAAGCACAAAGTTGCCACCCGTAATCACGGTTACTATCGGCAGAGAGATGATTGTGGATCATCAAAGGACGAGATCAAGAAACTCATTTCAAGCTGCAAGCAGAATCTGCCCTGAGTTTAATAACTGTGAGTGTAACCGTATCTCACTAGCTGCTCCATGACATCCACTAGAATAATCCTACTTAACTTTCTACCAACTGAATCAGAATGATGCATGCATGTAAGTCTTTAGTTTTTTCCTTCTTTCCACTTGAAAAATGGATCTGGGCATCTGTAAGAGTCAATAGTGCTGTTCACCAAGTATTTCCAGTTCTTCCCCTTTTCTGGCCACCTAACCTGAAGTTATTCATGATCATGTGACTTGCTTGAGACAACAATGGATGTCGCTTGTAGTCAGAACCCTTAAGATCTACTATGTAACTGAGACAGCCCTTTCCCCTCTGGCACAGCGACCTGCAATGTTCCATATAGTGCCTGGTACCTGGAATGAGGACACTGCAGAGCAGAGCTCCCAACCAACTCATGATGAACATGTAAGTGAGAAATAGAACTTTTTAATTTTAAGCTGTTGAGATTTTGCTATCATTTAATATGGTAGCATGATTTAACCTCTCTTGATCAATACTGCACTGAAGAAAATAATAGATAAAAATTTTTTGCAAAAAAAAAAGCTGGATAAATGAGTAATCTTTTCTGGAGAGGTCAACATCTTTTAGTCCACTAATCCTTACTTGAATCAAATCCAAGTTTCACTACTTACTAGCTGGGTGATCTGGAACAAGTTACTTAAACACTCTGTGCCTGTTTCCACAACAATAGTAGTTAACTTCTAGACTTGTCATGTGAATTAAGTGACTCTAATATTTGTAAAACTTAGAGCAATGCCTTGCACAGCATAAGTGCTATACATACGAAAGCTGTTGTTTTCATTTTTAGCATTTTTGGACTAGACATTCACCTTGAGTTGTATCATTCCAATTCATTTCAAAACTATCTAGTCAAAGACCACATCTGGGAATATAGCCCTGTGAATGACTTGATAGGTAAGAGCTACAGATAATGGAAGTATAAAAATAAACTAATAAGCAAAAAATAATAACAACAATGGCAGCAGTAAATACAAACTCTTGGGAAGTACAGGGAAGTGTCATGAGAATTCACCGAGAAGTAACATGGTCTTACAAATACAATAAACAACAAGAAGCATACAGATTATAGTGTATTAGACTTACACAACTTCAACACTGGACAAAATATCTTCAGAATTATTTATACATTGATCCTAACATTTCCTATCCACTTGACAGCCTGGCATCTTTTTTAGCTAAGGCATTATTGAATACCTCTTTGAAGGGAAGAGAATAACTTTCTAGTAAACGGTTCTATAATAGTTGTTGGGTCAGATTGAAAGTTGCAGGCCTGGGATATGAAGGGAACTCTTTAGAGAGCTTTGCACAGGACTGTCACCGGTACAAGAAACTCCCAGACTTTTGAATTTCACATTCCTTTTATGTGGAAGTAACTTAATAATAAGTGATCTGGAGAGACAAGATGGGAAAAGATACACTCAGTTTAGCACAATGTGGATGAAGGATTAAGCTCATAAGAGGTATGAAAATTAAAAATGGACTCATAAATATGTATTTGGAAGCATTTTTTTCTTTTGACTTATTGCCTTTGTAAACAAAATAGCCTTGCTAGTTTAGACAATCAGAAGCTAGTGTAGAAAAAAATCACTGTCAAATTGACATCTCCAGCAATGGTAATTGGGTTTTCTCAACACTTTTCAGTACTTCAGAAATCCTATTAGAAAGCGCACATTTGCCCATGATAAAACGTGCTGTCTGAGCAAGCTCTTTTACTTGGAGCTGGAATTGTATAACAATATATGGTAAGGAAGTAGCCTAAGACTTTGGAACAAGAAAGACCTGGGTTTAGGACTCAGTTCCAGAATTTCTGAGTGACCTTGGGCAAGCTATGTTTTTTGTTGTAAAACAGGTACATTAGGTTGGTACTTAATACAGTTTTTGAGAATATTAAAGGAGATTACATGTAGAGTATCTAAAACAGTTAGTTCACTTTTGATGGCATAGTAGGAAGTTTTAGAAACTTTGGAGAAAAAAATAATAAAGGATCCCGGGTGGTGAAAATATTGTGAACCATTTAGTTAATTAAGTGATGTTCAACTACATTGTGCAGAGCTGCAGAGAACTTGGAGTTGCCTTAGGAGCTCTGAGAGCCTTGAGATGGAGAATGTAGGCCACACCAATGCCAGTCCCAGTGCAACTAGAAAAGCTGCTTTTATCTGTTTTATTCATTCACGCATGTGGTTTATAGGATTTCATCAAATATCAATTAAGAAGCTTCCACTACTATTGAAAAAAGCTAGATCAATAATGATTTAAAGAGCATAAAATATGTATTTGATGTACCTGACCTTGGGTTTGTTTTTCTTTTGGTCACATTTTAAAGCAGAGTGAACTGAGTTTTTTTTAATCTAATGATATCATTTTACCACTTTCTTACTATCTAGGTGGAAATATTTATTTGATGACCCTAGAATCTAGCATTAAAAAGTGAAAAATCAGATATTTGTACCTTTGATAACATAAAAAGGCATTTTTTATTAATTCAGAATTGCATTTACATTTTCTCAAAGCTTTGTTACCATTAATTATTGAGTTTTCACCCTAGTCCATTGAGTTTAATCAAGTGACAATTATTGCACGAGAATTCTGCTATAATATGATGATAGGAGAATGAAGAGGAAACCTTTGCCACTGACTTCCTATGCTGTAAAAAGGAAGAATTTATTGCCACCTACACAAGGAACTTGATTTTTTTTGCAGCAAATCATTTTATAGATCAATATAGAGGTCTTGAGCATAAGCCAAATACTTTTTTTCCTTTCACTACTCACCCACTGAAGCCATACTTCAATCTTCACCAAGGATGAGTCCCGGTCTGGGCATTTTGTTCTACCCCCAAGGGGATAGAGAATAGCTACACTGAAGGGTCATGCCTTCCAGCACTGGGGCTTTTCCCAGAGCACGTATGTGTGTCTGTCCAGGAAACAGCATTTGTCGTCCTGATGTTGTCGTTGTTGTTTTGTTTTGTGTTCTTCAAATGCTTGATGACTTCTTCTGGCTTACATTCTAATGAGAAGTTCCCAAAGTCAATAATAATTATAATAACTAACATTTACTCTTATTAGTGTCAGAATGAAAACCCAATCTGACCTTGGAATCCATAAGCCTAACCATTGCCCCTTACTGAGTCCAGAATCATTTTGTAGGGAAAAGGGAAAATATAAGAAATTTAATTATAAGCTAGAGGTCTATGACTAGTCTAAACAAAAGGTATTGGCATATTATTCAGTCATAGAGTATAAGGATTTGGGGCTCAGACTCAGTGGAAAACAAGCACCTGTTTCCCAGGCAATGTTCTCTAAGGCTGAGGCAGGAGTTTCACTTGACCTCAGGAGACCAAGGCTACAGTGAGCTATGATCAGGCCACTGCACTCCAGCCTGAGCAACAGAGTGAGACCCTGTCTCAAAACAAATACTATTTAATATACATGCTATGTTCAGATTTTTTATTGGGGATATTTGGGGAAAAAGGAAACTTGAGCCCCTCACCTCGTATTCATGTTTTTATATATTAATATATGCATAGAGAACAATATGACAATGATTGCCAGATAGCAGACGCTTCTAGGTAATACTATTGCAGTAACAAAGAGCCACTTGGGGATCCTAATAGCAGGAAAAATGTCCATCACAGTAGCTGAATCTCACATAGGCAATGTTGCAAGGAGCATGACATATAAATGGTGAGCACAACATTTAACTCTTACAGCAGTGGGGGACTGAGACTGTGGGATCGCTTGAGGTGGGCATAATCTTGCCAGCCTTGTTCTAGCTCTGGATATGTATTCATCCATTTTCCCCACAATGTTAGGCATGCTCTAGAAGCTGATGATACATACATTTACAGCACAGTTCCAGCTCTTGAGAACCTCAGACTACTAATAAATTAAGATTTTTCCGTTTCCTTTAAGCATCTATTTCAATGTCTCTATGAATTCCATATATGATGCATATATGTGTATATGGATACTACATGTAAAGCATGATCCTGGTTAAGTTACACATGATATGGGGTTTTACATACTACCCTTTCCACTTAATGTTCTGTTAGTACTTTCTAATGTCATTCAAATTAAGCTTCATTTTTAATGGCTACTTAGTATTTTCTAATATAAATGTATCATATTGATTCAATCATTTTCCTTTCATGTAGCTGACACCAAATTTGTCATTGCTATAAACAATTCAGAGATACAGCCGATCCTAACATTGGCTGGAAACTCTAATGCTGGCAGCCAAAGCAACAAATCAACGTGTCCTGAGAAAAGATGTGAAATTTCTCACCGTGGTGACACTTGATGATTGTAATTATCACATCGATCTGGTATCTCATCTCTATTGGTGATAAATAGGGAAATGGAAGTTTGGATTGTTATGGAAATGTGTCCAAGGTCACACAATTAACCAATGGAAAAAGTAGGATTTGAACCTGAGTCTGCCTCACACCAAAATCCACACTTTTAACTCTGTGGCATATGTCCTGGTTCTGACTTAGGAATATTTTACTCTGTAATTGCAGTCCAGGGGGCTGCGGAGTATCATGGGTATTGTGAAATAAGACCCGCCCTAGAGCTGCACTCTGCATGCCCTGTTTCCCAAGCGGTGCAAAACAGTCATATTTCGTTACTCTTCAAATCAAATGAATCAGGTCTTCATCTCACAATCTTTGAAGATCTTCCTTCCTTGCCTTTGGCATTTTACTCCTATCAACTGCCACATCCAGAGCTCCAGAGCATACATATATGCACACTCACATGTATGACAGGTGCGTCAGGGAATGTCCCAGTTAAAGTGTCAAAATTGCCTTGCAGAGAGGAAACACGAAGTCTGATGGTCTTCTGCCGTCCCTGTAGCCATTGCTGCCACATGGTGTCACTGTTGAAGCACAGGCAGACCAGCTGCCCTAGTGCTGTCTCCTTTGTCCCCAGAACTGGGCATGAGCTTCCTGACCTCAACATGCCCTCCCTAAACAACCCGGTGACCTGGAAGTCTGATACAATCCCTGGCTGCTCTTCGGCTCAGACACTTCTTTCTGCAAGGCAGAGTGACAATCTTTCATTGCACATACATGCGCTGTCCACTTTTTCCTCCGTCAGCCAAAAAGAATAAAAGTTATTTTTTGCTCTTGGGTGTGTTGGGGAACTGGTTTACTCATCCAAAAGGACTGATAGATAGAGTTTATTCCCTTCAACCCCACTCTGAGAGAGGGGATGAAAACCTTTATGTTTTAAGGTCTGGATTTCCCTTTCTCTTAGAGGAAAGAAAAAAGCATGTCTTTTGTGTCTCAAAAGTCCACAGCTTTCTCTTGGACAATCATGTTCACTTTTAGAGAGAAGGAACTGGTGTTTCAGGGATTGAAAAGAAAAGCAACTGACTGAATGTGTACCTCCAAATGCCAGGAAAAGAAAGCAAGGTGGGTGTGGGTTTTGTCATGGGCAGGTAACATGTGTGTTCTGGCACTGTACTTCTGTGGCCCCAGCTCAGGGAATTGCTGGGGAGAAACCTGAGCACTACATCTGGGTGCTGTGGCTGGGGCCCCTGCTGCAGGTGCCCTGAAGAAGAGGAGGTGGAGACACCAGCTGTCAAAGAGCCTGACTGGCCTGAGCCTGCAGCCAGTGATGGCTCTATCCTGGTTAGATGGGAGGGTGGGTTGGAAGATCAGACTAAGAAGGGGGCAAAAGCATCCCTGGGAGATGAAAGACACAAGGAACCCTCATATCTTAGAAGTGAACATTTGGAGGAAGCCACCTTTGAGACATAGAAGATATTCAGTTTCTTTGACTAAACCAAGGATAGTAATAGAATCCCTAAGAGTTTAAGAAAGGACTTTGTGCCAATCTGGCATTTGGATGCCGAACCAGACGAAAGCTAATTTAGAGACGTTGGCTCTAAATTAGAGACCACACCCAAGTGTTGAGTAAGAGTGTGCAGAATTACCCACGTGTACACTGCTACCTGTCCAGTTTCATCTGAATGGTAATACAAAAACCCTCTCCTCTCTCAGGTCAGCTTCGCCCTCTGTCCCCTGGGTGGGAGATATGTTTTCAGAAGAAATACGCACGTGGTTATGTGCACTGATCAAGTTATATCAAGGTTTTACTGTATGTATTTGTTGTATTCATGTGCTACGGGAACATGATTATTCCTATGGAATAGCAGCCCCATCCCTGAGCCTGTATTCATGTACAAGTTTCCTTTGCACCAAGGATAGACTATCAATAGCATTTGTCCCAGAAATAGTTTGTAAATAGTCTGCTGTTCTATGCTTAAGTGGAGGTGCCGGGCACTTTCCTATGCTCTCAACTGGTGACCTCGCCCACTCCACTCTTCTTTCCCAAACCAGGATGAATACTTCCCTTCTTTTCACCCTGGACATCTTGGGGACTTTCTTTTTGCACCTCATGGATCTGTGCCTTCAGAAGGTACTGTAGACCAGCTGGGTGAATTTTTCTGGTTCGTTCCCATTTATTGTTTGCTCTCTGATTTTGTAACATAACACTTGGATGGTTTCATTGTCCATCCCCTGATCATTAGAGACTTGCTCAGTTTATATTTGTTTTGGCTTGAACTCTGTCTCCCTTGAAGTTTAGACTCGGGGATGGGATTTGACTGGATTTGCTTTGAACTTGGTCTCTGACTTTCAGATCCTTTAGGAGAATGCCACTGCTTCCCATGTCTCATTTTGTTTGGCCTTCTGATCTTTGGGCCATTTTGATTTTGACCCCTTGTCTTTGTTCTTAATGTGCTACATGGCTAATACTGCAGTGGGGGCTGGTGTAACTAGCAGCCTCCCTAGTTGATAATGCCTGGGCAGGTGTGGTGATATTCTACAGGAAGCATTCTGGAACAATCTTTGGACTCCAAGCATTTAAAGACTCCTTTCATCATAGGAGCTTTAACATCCTTAGCATCATCACTGAATGGAGAATTTTTCTGCTGGACTAAAATAAGGCAGAGAATTGCCCCCTCCGCCCCCCCCCCCTTTTTTTTACTTTGAGTGCTCAGGTTACAGGGAAGATATGCAGTCTTGCAAGGCTATGCTCACAGGTAAGCATGCCTTGTAACATTTATAATAACTCAAAAGAAGAAGCAGACATCCCTGGGCAGGTCAAACAGTGAACAAGAAACACACTGAAGGGAATACAGAACTGTCCAGCACAGAGCTTGTCACTTCAGTGTGTCACCACTAATGCATTGTCAATAATTAGTTTTCATAGCAAATTACATGCCATTCTCAATATCTAATGTAGGCTCAGTCATTCTCAACAGACACTTGTGTCATCCTAGTGAAACAACCCCTTCTTGTCAGACTGGGAGAGGCCATTCCAATCATTCACACTCGGGGTCCCTCCTGTCCTATCCAGCTGCCTCAGAGACATCTCAGCATTGACTACCCTCTCTTTCTTCTGTCGTTCTGTCCCCTTCCTTGTCCTGATCTCTTTCCTATCAGCTTTTAAACATATCCCAGTCTCTTCTATTTTAATAAACTTTCTATCATGTTCCAAATAATCTTTACATCAATCCCTCATTTTTAGCTATAACACTAATCAAAGACTGTAGAGTGGTCCTGCTTTGTTGGCTCCCCAAATAGCTGCTTATTACCTCAGCATCCAGTTGCAATATAAACAATAGAAGTATTTGGGATCATAATGCAGTGCTAGAATCCATCACTTGCAAGGCATGATCAGGACGAATCCTATTGTGCTTCAGTCATCCCCAGAAGTCCGGACCTCTGCAGACATTCATACCACCTGAAATCCTCTTTATGTTCTTCTCTGTGTATGCCTGTACAACCTTCCCCTTCACCTCAAATCCTGTCACAGCACCTTCTGGAATTCCTGGTCTGTGGTTGGCCAGCTCCTCTCTGTACCAGTCAGCCTGAGCTGCCATGACAAAATACCACAGACTGGGTCTCTTAAACAATAGACATTTATCTCTTCTAAGTTCTGGAGAGGGCGAAATCTGAGATCAAGGTACCGGCAGATTTGGTTCCTGGCGAGGGCTCCCTCCCTGGTTTGCTGGTGGCTGCTTTCTTACTGTGCCCTCATGTGGTGGAGAGGGTGAGCTCTAGGCTCTTCCCCTCCTTAGAAGGACACTAATCCCATCATGGGGCACCACCCTCATGATGTCGTCTAAATCTGCCTCCCAAAGTCACCTCCAAATACCATCACACTGGGGGTTAGGTCTTCAACACATGAATTTGGTGAGGTGGGGGGGGACATTCAGTGCATAACATTTTGCTCCTGGCTCCCCTCCCCCCCAGTTCATGTCATTCTTGCATGCAAAGTACATTCATTCCATCTCAACTGCCCCCAAAGCCCCAATTTGTTCCAGTATTAACTCTAACGTCTAAAGCCTGAAGTCTCATCCACATGTCATCTAAACCAGATATAGATGAGACTTGAGGAACAATTCATCCTAAAGCAAAATTCATCTCCAGCTGCGAAGCTGTGAACCTAGATAAGTTATGTGTTTCCAAAGTGCAACTGTGGAGCAGGCACAGGATAGATATTCATTCCCATTCCAAAAGAGAAACAGTGAAGAAGTGGGTGGTGTTCAGTCCCAAGCCAGTCTAAAACCCAGCAAGGCAAAAACCATTACATCTCAAGATGGGGAATAATCCTCTTTGGCCTGACGCTTTGCTGTCTTGGCCCACTGGGCTTATGGACCCACCTTCAGCACACACTGGGGCTGCTGTTCTACCTCCTCAGCTCTGCAAGGTGGGGACTGTGCCCCTAGACTTCTGGCAGACCCATTTCCAAGGCCACAATCAGACCTGATGAAACTGAGGGGATGCTCCCCAGCCCCTGCTCTTTCAAACTGAGCAGGAGGAGCCCAGGAGATCTCTGCATGGCCTTCTGTGTCATTCTGTCCTTGGCTCTGAGAAGGGCACAGGGCATGTCCTGTTGCGTAGCTCTATGCATAGTTCCTGTAGGATCTAAGAAGTCTGAAAGCCTGCCTTCCTTTCCTCCCCTCTTTCACTCCACCCTTAAATCTTTTTTTTTTTTTTTTTTTTTTGGCCATTATTTCCAGTCAGGGCCTCTAATAGAAACCCTCTGTCTCTCCGCACGCTGCCTCCCCTGCAGCCCTCCAATTGGAGGCATTTTTCCCCCTCCTGCACCATACACTACAGAGCCAGGTGGTGGGGTAGGTGTCTCCTTAATTCTCATCACCACTTCTGGACCATCAGGCTTTTTTTTTTGGCAAAATTCCATGCTCATACCATCTGATTCTATCATGGTATCAGTCAGAGTCCCAGTAAGGAAACAGATGGCACACTCGAAGTAGGAAAATTCAAAGAGAGTTTTAAAAAGGGAGCCTTTACAAAGATACAAGTAGGATGGAGAGAAACCACAAGGAATAGTGCTGGAACCTGGAACTAGTAACAGTGGTCACCTCTAAAGAGGCAATAGGGAGCGGTTACCAAAACCCAGAACCAAAGACTCATGTAGAATCGACTGTCTCGAGCAAATAATGACCTTTATCCCAGGGACACAACTTGATTCAAACTGGGGAATAAATGTGCAGACCTTCCTCCCTCCAGTCTCCTGAGAGGCTCCTGACGGGCTGAAACCTATCAGAAACCAGAAGACAAGGGAGTTATTCCATAGGGGAATGTCTGGGGCACAGAGCCAAGCGCAGCGCTGATCTGATGAGCACACAGACACAGTCCAGAACAATCATTCTCTTTTCTCTCTTACTGCTATTGTCTACTGACCTCCTGTATTATCACAAATTTGATAATTTATCACTGAATTTTCTTAACCAACTTCTCCTTCCTTCTGTCATTTTTTTGCCTGGTAAAGCTCTGTCTGCGATGACTCAGCCATCCAAGCACGTGTTCAGTGCTTGCATACAGACAGCTAAACATTGCAGGAGGACAGTAATGCAGCCAGCAGCCCAGCTGCTTTTTAAAGAAATCATATAAAACTCCAAGGGGTCATTCAGCTGTGACTGACAACTTGCCTGGATTTTTCTTGTAAGTTGCTTTTCTCACTATTTAAGTTAATTATTTTGTACCTTTTCCTTTCTCCACAAATTTCTCATTCTTTCTTCCTGTACTTTCATCCCTACTCTTAACCTGGCCCCTTATTTCACTCAAACATCCAAATCACCAGCTGGAAATTTCTTCATCTTTTTATGCCCAACCCTCCTGCATTTAAACCTATATCCTCCTTCTCTCTAGAGAGAGGGAGATAATTTTTATAAAAGTGCAATTGGGGCTCTGGATCCCATTTTGCTTAGCTTCCTCACAACCCCTGTTTTGTTCCCCACCTCCAGCTTTACTTCTTTCTCTTTCAACTGGGACCATTTCTGCACATACATTAACAATTGTCTGTACTTCCCATCTGAAGGTATTAGAACCACTCTTCTAACTTTACTTTTCCTTCTACTATCACTTTATTTCTCTACATCACTTCTGTCTTGGCTTGGTTTAAACCACTCCCCAATTTCCTCCACCCAATTGGTAATTTTTCCTCAGGCTCTTTTCCTGGAATCTTCTGCTCTACCCAATCTCTAACTGATGGTGCACCCCAGGGATCAGTCTTGGAATTTCCCTTCTTTAGAGCTCTGATCCATTCTCTTAATTACAGATGGTCCCTGACTTACAACATCTGGACTTAAAATGTTTCAATTTAACCATGGTGTGAAAGTGACACACATTCAGTAGAAAACTGTACTGCCAGTCCCCATACGACCATTCCAATTTTCACTTTCAGTATAGCAGTCAATAAATTACATGAGATATTCAACATTTTTATTATAAAATAGGCTTTGTGTGAGATGATTTTTCCCAACTGTAGGCTAACGTAAGTGTTCTGAGCATGCTTAAAGCAGGCTAGGCTGAGCTGTGATATTTGGTAGGTTAGGTGTATTAAATGCATTTTCAACAATATATAATATTTTCAACTTACAAGGGGCTTATTGGGGCATAACCTCATCATTAATTGAGATGCATCTGTACCAACTGCATACAATATTATTTTCCTCTAAGATTATGCTCTGGCACAGGGGCAGGAAGGAGAGGAGGTACATACACATGCACTGAAAACCCTGTGATTCTGGTCTTCTGTCCACTTCCCGATATTATGTCTTTATGCAACCCAAAGGAGCCCTTGTGGATGGGGAGTCTTAAAAAGCTTCAACCACCTTCCTAGAGAGAACAGTTTGCATTCTTGATTGGCTGATCTTCATGGCCAAGGGAACAGAGGGCAGACACGGGGCTCACCTGCTCCCACTCCTGGCTCCCACCGTGGCAGGGATGTGGCAATACTCCTTCCCACCCAATTGGAACACAGTTCCATAACCTTTTCCCAAAGAACTGTCAAGTCATCCACTTCCAATTTATTTGATCTGTCACAGCAGATGAGCCTAACTTACTATCCTTAGCCCAAACAATTTCCCAAATTTAATCATCTTTTTACTAAAGAATGTTCCTACTTTTCCAATTGGGGGATCTATTGAAATGATATTACAAAACCCTTTGTCAATCGTTCCATGGAACATTTCTAATATCTACATCAACTAATCACTCTTCTTATTTAGGTTTATAATGCAATTTTTCTCCAGATCTTTTCCTTTCTGAAGGCTTAAATTCACAGTTTATTTATGAAAACCTATGGCCCTTTCCACCACAAAAGAGATCAACCATGTAATACCTCAGTTAGGATGTCCTAGGCTTGCCGATCACAGGTCTTACCCCAGCACTGAACATAATGGATTCATATGACTTAAACTACACACAGATGTGGAATATTGCCTTATGTTTGAAGCAAAAAGTCCAATCTGTTACTTTTCTTTTAGGTTATCAAACACATTTCTAGAAATGGATTCTAGAAAATAACTTCTTTCATTTCTCAACCTCAAGTCTTCTTTCTGGTTACACAAAAAAATATTCTTGGCAAGGATAATATTTGGTGAGCTCATCAATTTCAGTGAAAAAGTTTAGGGAATAATCATGGAGTTCTATCCTCATACAATAAGAATGCGTTTCCATCTTGATTCAATCCCCATTTCCTGTATAAATGAGTATGTTTTACAGATCTCATGTTTCTTGGTAAGATACACTGGGATTGTTTGAATACTTGATTTAGTAATCATTGACTTCCTTATAATATAAGCACTTTATGTCTGAGAACAAAGATGTCTGGAAATCCATGTATCAGGATAATAGTGGCAATAGGCTTCCCAAGAATGAATAAGGGTTTTTATTTCACATCCTCTCTTTCTGAAGCCATGCTATAAAAATTTATTGTTTTAACAACTCAGCTTAATATATACTTCCACTGGTACTTCTTAATTTTAATTTTTTATTGGCAATACAGGGTTTATAAAATAATCTATATGAACTATTTGTGAATATTCTATTTTATGTGCTATCTTCCTTACTATCAGAATTTATTCTTATTTTTCACTCTTTCCCCCCAGGCTGCAGGAAGGGAAAGACAGAGCCCACGTTTTCCCGATGGGGCACAGTCATGATAGGTTCAATTGTCAATGATGCCTGGTACCAGAAATGTGAGAAGCCTTCTTTAGAGAGCTCATTAAAGTGGAACTATTGAAGATATGTAGAGAGGAGAAAAATGTTAATGAGATTAAGTCAACTTAATTATTGTTTAATTTCACTTATTGAACTGTTGGGGTAAAGAAATTGGGGTCTGACTTGTTAAAGGTTAAGGTGAATAGCAGCCAGTATTTCAAGATCTACTAATTCCATACCAATATTAGAAGATAAGGAAGAACTAGGTACTAGGTAATCTATACCATTAATCACTGAATTATAAAGGATTTTTCTCCTAAATTTCCATTCAGCAATACTAATTTGTATTTATAAATAAATGTGGCCAGTTTTCTTGTTTTATTCATTGAGCCATATCTTTAAGATTTGACAAAGGGAGAAATAATCCCAGATTTCTTCCAGGTAAGCAAGGCTTTAATAACAACAATGAGTTATCCAATTATTCTTCTGGTTTTGGACACAAATTAACCATTTCCCCTTTTAAGATATAACAAAAACATTTCAACTTTTTTTAGTTAAATAACACTACAATGAACATCTTTGCTTATAAAAATCATACTTTGTATGAATTATTGTCTTGACAGCGGAAATTCAAGTCAAAGTTTAGGACACAGAAAAAAAAATCCCAAAGCAAAGAGAAGGTCAAGATAATAGTAGATGAGGAAAACAAGCAAGGAAACCCCAAACAAGGTACTATTTTTTTTAATTACATGAAAACAAGAGAAGAGGCAATTCTGTGAGACTGAAAAGAAGTTAGTAAAGCTGGCTAAAAATTCTCCTTCTAAAATTAGGTAAATGAAATTCACATAAAAATAAGCAATAAAAAGTATGATAAATTCCATGCTATGAGAAAAAAAGGAATAAGGAGCAAAAGATATTTGTACAGACAAGGCAAGCATGCTGGAAAGACATGTTTGGGAAGAGGAAAAGGAATATACATATGTGGGTGTATGTGTGTGTGTAATTTCTAGTTCTATCCATGAAAAGGCCGAGAAACAATGACCAGCTCAGTATCAGTAATCATCTACAGCATCCGTATTGTGATCCTAAAGACCATTCCCACCTTTTTTTTTTAAAAGGGATTCTTAGAGAATTGACTGGGGACAGAAAATGTATGAAATGAGACTGGAACATTTTGACATGCCAGATACCAAGAAAGCTATAAAGACTACTAGGTTCTTGTCAGAGGGACTCAAGAGCCAATTCAAAGAAGCTTGTACTGGCCACGGGTGTGAGAATTTGAGCTTTAATAAAGATAAAAGTTGCAATGGACTAAAATCTATCAAATATGTTTGAATCTATGAGTTCATAATGACTGTCTATCTTTAACATGAGAATATCAATCATTTATATGCTATATAACCTGTACCCCTGGGTAATCAAATAGCAGATGAGATGAAATGTCTTTTTTATAAAGTTATTACAGCTAATAAGTGAAAACAAAATGACAGAATTAATATATTATGATTTGCAAACTCTGATGATTTAAAGGATCTAGGCATTGAGCTTCAAAGGCTGCTAATATCAAAAAATGGAAAGACATAATATGCCTCCTAATGAACGAACACACCTACTCTAACCTTGCCAAAGGGATCAAACTGAATCTAATTGAGACTCTAGATCCAGCTGCCTATTTGCAGGAAATATAGAAGAATAAGTTGCACTGAAGCATGAGTATGCACTTCGCAAAAGCCAGACTATGGGAAACTTTAGGTCAAAAAAATTAGGTTCTTCAAACAAGTGAATTAAAAGAAAAAAAAAAGATGGGTTAAAAGGAAGTTAAAGTTATTCATTTTAAGAAATAAGAGGGCTAAACTGTAGTATTTTGGGATGCAAATAAAGGTGACAATACAGAAACAATGCAAGGAAATGAGTACTCTAAAAGCCAGGAGGGCAGTTAATTTTGGAGGGAAAGAGCTGTGGTTGGTTCTGGACATTCTGGGGGCCTTCTGTAGTGGCTGCGTAGTTTGTTTTCTTGATCTTGAAGTAGGTACAGGCATCTTGAAAAAGATAACGTCAAAACAAAATTGGCTGATTTGCAATCAGGAATGAAAAAGAATAGAGATAATCTATAGATACTGTACCTGTAGGATTAAAAAGAGAACTGCTTCTCAAACCCAAACAATCAAAGATAAAATCAAAGAATTCTTCGAATACAACCTAACTTTACATCTCAAGGAACTAGAAGAAGAAGAGCAGACTAACCCAGAGTTAGCAGAAGGGAGGAAAAAATAAGGATTAGAGTAGATATAAATCAAATACACACAAGAAAAACTATGGAAAAACCAATGAAATTCAGTTGGTTTTTTGAAAAACAAAACAAAATAGACAAAGCTTTAGCTAGACTAACTAAGAAAAAAGAGAGAAATCTCAAGTAAAAAAATCAGAAATGCACATCACAGGCTAATTAAAACGCAGCATTAAGATCAGGATCAGATAAAGAGTATGGTCGTCATGCAAGTTTCTGAATAGATTAAGATTTCCCCTGTAAATTCTTTTAGTTGGATAAAACGGCTCAAGACAAAGAGACTAAGTGGGTGGCTCTCCCACCAATGCATGATAAACTACATTAAAGTGGTAAACTGATAAAAGGTAACTGCTTTTGTTTTGCGTGTGGGACATGGAACAAGAAAAGTGATTGAAATAAAATAGATGGTAAGCTGTCCACATCTTTGAGAGAGTTTTGCTGTGCACAGAGCCTCTAGTGGGACTAAAAGAGACTGTGGCTGTCTAAAATATGGCTTTTCAGGTGTCAGCCACATAGGCACCTGTATTTCTACCAGGAGGAAGCCAGCTGAGAAAGCTTCTCAGCCCTCAAGGAGGGCATATTCTTCAATGCTCTCTCAAGTTGTGGTCCAGGATAATAATGGAAAAGCAGAAGGACCACTCAGAGAGCTGAGCGAAAGGGTGCAGGGAACGTGGCCTGGGAAGGTGCTCCTAGACAGTAGTGCACATCCTACCCCCCAGCACATATACTCAGCAGGACTCTGGAATTGTTTCTTGCTCTTTCAGGATAGGAGAGTGTACAGGTGTATTATCCTTCCCCATTGTCTTTGGGAGTGTGAAGGGCAGATAACTTGTCTCCAGTTCCTGAGTCTCCAGATGAAGATCTGACGCAGATAATATTATATATCACTCTGAGATCCTGGACTAGTAGTGATTGAATGGAAATTCTGGACGTATTCATTCCTCGGGGAGAGGTTGAGTGGGATCTGTACTGAGAAGGGAGAGGGAAATAAATATCTGGCATTCAGTAGGGCAGGCCCTGAAAAATCATTGTATTACCAATGAATTAGCTTGCGTTTGGTAGGAGAAACTTCATTTCCTAACTCTATCAAGCTTGGGAGTGGTTATGAGATTTGCATAAGGCAATGAAATGCGAGTGGAAGTGAGGCATGTAACGTCTAAGAAGAAGATTTTAGAGTTAATTTCTGCTTTTCCACACTCTTCTTGGCTGCCCCCTGCTACAGGTACTGAAAATCTTTGAGTAACTCTGTGATAATAGGTTCTTGACTGAAGACATGAGTGATGAAATTATTTGAAAACTATTTTGAAGGAAAAGATAACATTACCTTTCTCTGGACAGTGTTTTTTTGTTTCCTTTTGGGGGCACTAGCAAAAGAGGAGTCCTTTAATTTGATCCAAGACTTGAAATGATCTGTCCACCAAGTTGATTTGAACTTGGTTTGGTCACACTGTCCCTGTAGCCAACACTTTTCCTGGAGTAAATTCTTTCAAACCCAATCCTTGGCTGGCTGGGGACTCTCTGACTACTGCCCCATATCTCTGGGATACTGTCACAAGTATCAGCCCTTCAGCAGCTACTTCCTCATGACAAACACGCCCAGGAAAGAAGAGATGCCATATGCAGGCTTAAGTCTCTATTCTTTTAAATATTCTTGGCTTAGCAATTCCTCATACATTGTTATTTATTTATTAAAAGGAAGATGATTCTAGAATGTATACAGATTTCAACACCACATGTTGTACATGATAAATATGTATTATTTTGTCAATTAAAAAATTTAAAAAATGGTTTTAAAAAAAGGAAGATGTCTTCGCATGGAGTGTTAGAATGACTTATCTGGTTTCACATTACTGCTCACTGCAGTAAAATTTTATTCTCTGTATTCTCAGGTTCTCTTGGAGGCATTCACTCTGTTTTTCAGCTACTGACTACATTTGATTTTCCTGATGATCTCATATGCTTCGTTATTTACCATGATAAGACTTTTCTAATCTATCATGTTTTCTTTTTTCCCCTGGCTGTCTGAAAACTCAAATTTGAAGCTTAGTCACATTGATCCAATTGAGCCTTGGTTGATTTTATACTTAATTTTTATTGTTCTATATTCTTCCAAGTATCTTGTAATAAGTAGACTTTAAATACAAAGGGCAAAAGACAAGGCACAAGAAATTCACAGAAAAACACAGGACACAAATAAAAGAAATGGAAATGGTTAATCTTATTTTGGGGGAACAGGATTCTAAGTCACACAAATGTAATGAACATGCAAAATATAACTGAAATTTCAAGAGGTCACTGAGAATATTCTACACATTACCCAATATAATGTTTGTCTGAGTAACTCCCTAACTATATTCATTTCCTCTTAATTTTTTTGAAAGAAAATAGGAAGTTTCTGATAATACTTTAGTAATCTATGTATTACCTAAAGAAATGACTCACTAGTTGTTATCATGCAAAAATAGTCTAAGTTTTAGTCTAGATTGCCTACTGCTTCTGTAATTCCTTGTTCTATTTGTCTCTGAAGTCAATAGTTCAATGTCAGCTCCATGATGTCAGTTCCTCCATCTGTTCCAATGACTTTGTAATCATCTAATTGCCTATATTAAATTCTTAATTCACCCAGAGTGATATCTCTTTCCTGAATCAAACTCTTACTGATATAATCTTTGTTTCATGTGAGTTTGCTTTTATGTTTATTTGAAAGCCATGATGGAATTTTTTTTTTTTTTTTTTTTTTTGCCTGCCAAGACCAGTACTCACTTCTTTAGGAACCCCCTTCCTATTCTATCCATGTGGTATGAATGAGAGTTGCCATATTAATATTAACATATACTCTACACCCATGGCCACTTTGAATTTGCCCAGGAATGGTTAACTGACCTGAACTGAATCAAGCAAAGCATTTTCCTGGAATTTCTAAACTTGAATCTGAAGAACAAGTCTCAAGCTTTCTTCTCTATTGGTAAAGCTGTGAGATGTAAGACCTAGAGGCTTCCAGAAGCTATTTTTCTCCAACTTTGTGGAGGAAGCTGCTCCGATAGAATACAGCTGACACACTGAGAGAAATGGAGATAATAGGCACACAACCTCTTTTCATTTCAACCTTGATAATCGATAAATATTTGGTCTTCTTAAACGTAACGGAATCAATAATTAGAGTTGTGTTTCTATCACTTACGAACAAAAAAGTCTTGACTGAAAAAATTCAGGCCATGTGAAACTGCTAGTGGCAATGGTTACTCTGCAGTTGGCCAATATATGAATGCTAGAACTTTAGGAAAAGGAGTTTATTAAGTCATAGCAATTACTAAAAGTGGTTAGTAGAGACATTACAGCTGATAATTTCTGTATCGGTCAGACAAAATAGATGCACATCTCTTGCTGCTTCTTCCATTTAATCTTTGTTGACAAACACGATTAAAGGTTGGTGAAGTTTGCATGGTTAAATTTAGATGGTTGATACCTGTGGCATGGTAAATTATGTCTTAAGTGACCCTATCTGTCCCAATATCACATGATAGTGATGGATGCAATATGAAAACTAGAAACCAAAATTACATAGCCAGGGCCAAAAAGCAAGACTGATATTTTCGGGGACCAGAAGTAGAAAAGACACTACCAGCAGAGGTGGAGGCTGAAGTCACAGTGAGGCTCCGGTTGGGCAGAGGTAGCTGGAAGTTTCGTTCTTGAGGAGTGACAGGGCCTGACAGCCAGGAGATAGGATGGTACTCCTCATTTTGTCAAAGGACTCTGAAGCACACTGTGCTGCTACCACCTGAGACTTGGGCAGTTGTAAGCCTAGGAAAGGGAAAAGGTAAAGACAAGTCCTCATGGCTAGGTATTGCCTTGGGGCTTTAATGTACATTATCCCGAGTATCACTACATGTTGTGAGCACTAGCAGTGCCATCACTTCCGTTTTAGACTGCGGTCCTGGAGGATGCTAGAGGGAGGCAACCACTGGAGAGCGTTGGAGGGAAGGGGGAAAATGGAGACAGAAGAAAGAAACCTAAACAAAAAATGTCCTGCTCAATTCTTTAAAGCCAAAATTCCAACACACATTTAAATTGCATACTAAGAAAGACTACTAACAAAATCATCAATCAGAATACAAATTCACTCCCTATTAAATTTACATGATGGAACAATGTGACAAAGACTTTAGAGAAACAATAACATAACTTATATCAAACATGAACAAGGTAATCATGACCCAAAAGCATAAAGTAAGAAGGCACTGATATTTCTGATTTAGAACTTTTAATGAAAGAGAATGGAGATAATGGCTAAGAATAAATATCTGAAAAGATAATAACTGAGAATTTTGAAATTAAAGAAGAGTGCATACTGATTAGGATGCAGGCTCAATAAAGATAAATCCATCCATAGGCACACCATAGTGAAACTGCAGATCACTAAATAAAAAGTGAAAAATCTTAAGAATAACCAGAGAGTAAAAACAGATTTCCTGCAAGGGAAAGAGACAGAGTGTGGGCAGACTTCTCATCAGTGAGAACATGGGCTAAAAAAACAATGAAATAATAATCAAAATACTTAGATAAAGAGTATCAGCCTAAAATTTTATAACTGGTCAAACTACCATTCAAGAGTGAGACAAAGAAAATGTGAAGAGGATTATCTAACCATTGTCATTAACTGAAAGAATTATTAGAGAGTACCAGAGGAAGAGATGCGAGAAACAGAAAACAAAGCTAAACAGAGAAATTGATCAAGTATATCGGCAAGTAACTACTGACCATTCAAATAACCATAAATTTTTGTTTAGCTGAAACTAAAATTCTTTAAAAAAAGTCACAATATTGGGGAGGGGAGGGCATTAAACTGTGTTGAGATCCTTGCTGTGATAAGAAGGTGGAGGGAAATAGCAAATGATCATAAAATTTGTTAGAAAAACTTCAAGTTCAAGATTGTCCCGGTTATCTATCTTCTGTTTGCCTCTCTAGATCCAATTTTTCCCTTCTGACTTCTGGGTTGTGTGCCATCAGAAGACTAGAAGGAGGTAGGAGAGTGAGGTCAGGGTACACAGCTTCTCTGTCTCCAGTTTTGTTCAGATTCCAGCACCCTTTCTGCCTCTGCAGCTCCAGGCAGGTCTGGAAGCTGGTAATAATTCTGCTACACCTCCGCTGGGTTCCAGCACTGTCCTCCATGATTTATCCACGTGCTGTTGTCCACATAGATACTTTTATTAAAATCTTCTCAAATAGGTAAATTCAAATCTGATACCCTGAATGATTCAAGTGTATAGGCTATAATAAAAAAATATAAACTACAAAATAATAAAAGTTTAATCTATGGCTTCTAAGCCAGTAGCAAAAACAGAAAAGAGATTCAATATAGTACTGGAAGTCCTAGCCAGAGCAATTAGGCAAGAAAAAGAAATAAAAGGCATCCAAACAGGAAAGGGAGAAGTTCAGGTGTCCCTGTTTACAGATTACACGATCTTATATATAGAAAATCCTTATGTGTACAAACTGATTCACACAACCATGTGGTGGAATCCCACAAACAATGCCTTAGGGAATCAGCCAGTAAAAGAGTGTATAGTGAGTTAGGTCATGTATACTGACTTGAGAAAAAGGCAAAACTAATAAAATGGTGAAAGTCAGAATAGTAGTTATCTCTGAGGGTGGGTAGTGATTAAAGGGGGGAAAAGAGGGGATTTTTTTTAATGAAGTTAATATTCTGTTTCTTGACTGAGGTGCTAGTTGTGAAAATTCATTGCAATTTGATTGTAATTTGTGACTTTTTCTGAATGTTTGTTATATTTTAATAAGAAGTTTACTAAAAAAATGTAACCATATATCAAGCCCTGATGGAAGTCTCTCAACACACCATATTCTCTGAGTACAAAACATTTACATGATAATAATAATAATAGTAATAATAAAATACAGTCATCAGAAAGCAAGATAATAAAAATTATAGACATTATAATAGAAAGAAAATTAAAAGCGCTTATAAATCATCATGAAGAATAGCTTAAAATAAAAACACAGCTCTTCATTTTTGCCCCCACAAAATTAGACACAACGTTCGAGAGTGCAAAGGGTTAATGAAGCATTTTGCTGACGATTTGCTAATTAACTCTCATTTTCTGTAATTCCATTGTGGATGGAGGTTGTGGAGAAGAGGTAACAGAAATAATTTGTTGGCCTTAAAGGCCAAACCTCATAGGATTTTGCTCAGCCCCATTTTGTGGAAGTGGTCCAAATCTATACCACATTCTTCTATTCCCAGAGCCAGGGGTTTTAAGGAGACATTTGCCAAAATCCTTTCTGTAGGCAGCACCGTGTCTCTTAGTGTTTTCTTTTGTTTGTTTTTTTAGATGACAAAAACAAATGGTCAACTTAGGAAAAATTGAGTTCAAATAGTTGTATTTATGTGTGTGCTCACACAAGTTACCTGTTAGAGGGAGAGGGAGAGAGAGAGAGCTAATAAAGATGGTCTGAATTTTAAAAGTTTCATTGGCTGGTGTTATGGACTGAATGTGTCTTCCCCAAATTCATATGTTGAAGCCCTAATTCCCAATGTCATGACATTTGGAGGTGGAGCCTTTGGGAAGTAAGTAGGATTAGATGAGGCTATGAGGAGGGGGTCCTCATGAGGAGGTTAGTGCCCATATAAGAAGAAATACAAGAGAGATTTCCTCCCCTCCCAGCCTCCTAATCACCAAGGAAAGGCCACGTGAACTCACAGTGAGACATCTAGAAGCCAGGAAGAGAACCCTCACCAGAAACAAAATTCGCTGTAACTTTGATCTTGGACTTCCCAGTCTCCAGAACTGTGAGAAAATAAATTTCTGTTGTTTAAGCCACTTGGTCTATGATATTTTGCTATGGTAGCCCAAGCAGACTAATACAGTTGGTTTCATGCAGACAAAACTGAAATCTAGAGACTTAGAAACAGATTTTCTAACACTCCCAGAGGCTTGCCAAATTCTAATCAATTGGCCAGCTGAATGTTGGAGATAAAATCGTCAGGCATGTGTGATACAGATTTGCAATTTTTTAAAAAAAAATAAATAGAACTATTGATCCTCAAATACATTAGTTACAGATCTCTGTTTTGTGTTAAAAGCTGTTGAATGCTGACTTTTGTTATGATTAACATAAATATTCTTCATGTGCAGAAGATGATATACAATAGGTTGGAGAGATGTGATACTTGAGAATATACTCTCAAAGAATTTAAATTTTTTCATTTATTAGCAGTGAGTTTTTAAGGAATGACAACTTATTTAGAATATCATCAGGCATGTTATCTGAACACTATGGTTTGTCTTCAAGACCCATCCTTGCACATTAATTGGAAATAGCTAGTTTATTTAAGTAGCTGCTTTGGTGACACCTGAGCATCTTAATGTGCAGACAAACCCTTTGAAAGCCAAATATTTATTTACTTTCAAAGTAGTAGAAAAGAGTACTGCCTTTGGAATTTAGCCTTGGATAGAGTCTCTGCTCTAATGAGACACGTGATGTTGGGGGAAACTCTTATACCTCTCCAAACTTTAGTTTTTTTCTCAGTGAGAAAAGTAATACTACTTTCAGTGTTGTTTAAATTTTAAGTGAATGATGCAAGTAAATTATTTAGCATTGTGCCTGGTACTTAGTAAATGCTCAAGAAGATTTAGCTATTATCATTCCATCATTATCATCACCATCAAATAGGAAATATTTGAGTTAGTTGTATCTTCTCCCCTTTGGGAACTGTTTAAATACATTCCCAAAACATTAGACACCAATATGATCACATTTAAGTATTAAAAAATCCTAAGGCTAACTTACTTCTTGAAAGTGATCCCTTCTTTTGGAGACAAGGGAACACATTGCCATGTGGACACCAAGACACATACAAGGTTTGCAAAGGATTTTTTTTTCTTGTCTTTGTGCTTTGTTTTAGTTTTTTATTTAAGTGTAACAAAATCTAGAGAGGTGCTCAAATCACAAATGTTTAATGAATTTTCAAAACACGTATATACAGCATCCAGAAAGAAATAGAACATTACAAGAAATAGAACATTACTAGCACTGCAGATCCTTTCTCTATGCATTACTTCCCAGAACTAATTGTCTTGTAACAATGTAGATTAGTTTTGCTTGTTTTTGATGTTTGTATAAATGGAATTGTATAGTATGTACTATTTGTCTATTTTGTGTTCTTTTGAACATTACTATGTTTGTGAAATTTATCCAAATGTTCACATGAACTTAGTTGTGGTTTCCCTTGCATTGCTATGTACTATTCCACTATGTAAATATGACACAATGTATTTATCCACTATTGTCTTGATGGCCATTTGAATATCTTCTTGCTTTGTGCTATTACAATTGGCATTATTAAGAATGTTATTGCACAATTCTTTTGGGGAACATAGGAGCACATAACTCCTGGGTATGTATGTAGGTGTGGAATAGCTGGGTCATAGGTGTGCCTATGTTCTACTTTAGCTGATAATGTCAAACAGTTTTCCAAAGTAGTTGTTCCAGTTTTCACTCCCGTTTAGTATATGAGTGTTCCAATTGATGTTTTCTTGGTGATTTCTGTGTCTTTTTTCATAATTCATATATAATTGTTTAAACTATTTTTGGGAGTGCGTCTGATATGTCCATGCCCTTTTAAATGTGAAGTAATGATTTTGAGGACCTTTTTAAATGTTTATTGGCCATTTGGAGATCCTCTTTTGTGGAGGGCCTGTTGAAGTCTTTTGTCCACTTTTCTAGTGGATTGCCTGTTTTCCTTACTCATGTGTAAGAATTCTTTATGCATTCCGGATATGAACTTGCTTAATGGTGAGTTGTTGAACAGAAGTTCTTACTATTATTATAGCTTATATTTTTCCTTCATGGTCTTTGCTTTTCCTGCCTTACTTAAGAAATTTTTGCCTACACCAAGGTCATAAAGATATTATTCTATGTTTTATTCAGAAAGCTTTATTATTTTACTTGTTACACTTAACTTTGCAGTCAATCTGAAATTAATTTTTGTGTATGGTGTGATGTAAGGGTCACTCTACAATTTTTTCAACTTGTATATGCAATTGACCCTCCACAATTTATTAAAAAGTTCATCTTTATTATAAGGCAATGCCACTATGTTGTAAGTCAGGTAGTATTTAATAGTATAACTGTGGGTCTGTTTTTGAATTCTCTAGTTTGTTCTATTGGTCTATTTGTTTATGATTGCATTGATACCAATGCAATGGTATTAACTTCTGTGGTTTTTATTAGATCTTGATTTATGTTACTATAATTCCTCTAGTTTTATTATTCAGGATTGTCTTGACTATACTTTCCACTTCATATTTTCATATAAATTTTAGAACCAGCTTGATAATTTCATTTACAAATATACTGGCATTTTATTTGGAATTGCCATTCAATTTTATATGGAATTGACAAATTTATAACATTGATTCTTCAATTACATGAATACAGCATATCCTTCCATTTATTTAGATCTTTAGTTTCTTTTAATAGGATTATGTGTAGAAGTTTTGCCTATATTTTATTAGACTTATTCCTAGATAAATGATGCATCTGGTACTACTGTAAACAGTATTATTTATTAAATTTTCTTTTCCTTTTTTTAGGTGTATCCACCTTAAGTTCAGTGACCTTGCTAAAGTGCCATATTAATTTTAATATTTTTATAGATCCTACTGAATGTTCCTTATGCTTTCTATTTGTAATGCCTTCTATCTGTAATGACAGTTTTATTCCTTCCTTGTAAAAGCTTTTATATAAGTTAAGCTCTCTCTACATCTTGCAAGTCTCTACCTAGTTCAACTCCTTTCCATCTACCATAAAAACCTGCACCTTGTGAAATGCAGCAGGTACACAGTCATGAAACAGAGGAGGAATGAAACTCACAATGACATCTCTGCCCTAAATTTAAAAAAAAAAAAACCTTATTTTTTAAATGCTACATATGTTTAATTCATAGCACATGTTCACAACTACCAAAATATCTCCAGATACTGCCAGGTTGTCTAGGCTTCTTATTACCAACGATATTGCTTAGGTCCTTCCGTGAATCTATAATTAATAAATAAAAATAAAAACTTAATAAACCTGGTACTTGAAAACTAGGTAAAAGATAAAAGAAAAGCATTCTAAGATAAAAGGAAGTACAAGGCACCACTGGGTAGCTCTTTTTATGGATAAGGAATTAAGAGTCTGAACATAAAGGAGTTCAAGACATTAGGAGCAGCCGGAAAGGAAAAGGCAGCAATTACAGAGACGAGAAAGCCACAGCAGAAGGAACAATAAAATCTGCATACACATTCTTTCCTAGCCTTGAGAATTACTCAAACACAGTACAAGACTGCAAGAAACCAGATAGAATGCATCAACTGGAAGGCTAAATAGCTTAGCATAGATTTTAGCATCTGTTTGGTTCTGTGGAAGCAGAGATTGTAGTTCAAGCTCCACAAATTATGAGAGACTTGAAAAACAGCTCAGGCTCTTAGTTGTGACCTCAGAAGGACCATACCCTTGATAGGATTAAAATGATCTGATAATATTCTACCTGCTTGCTAGGATAAAAATAAACTCCTTTTTTGTAGGAATACAACAACAATTAAAATTTCTTCAAGTTTCCATACATAATATGGCATCCAGTAAAAAATACAAAGCATGATATAAAATAGGAACAACTGGCTGGAAACCAAGAGAAATAATAGACTTTAGAAACAGACCCATGAGTGATTCACTTAATGGAGTTTTCATACAGGAACTTTAAAATAACTGTGATTAATATGTTTAATGGAGCAGAGGATAAAAAATTTCAACAGAGACCAGGAATCTATAAAAAAAAAGAGTAAAACTGAAGTTCTATGACTGAAACATAATATAGCTAAAATTAAAATTTCCACAGATAGGATTAATAACAGTATAGAAATAATACAAAAGGATTCTTGATCTGGAAGACAGTAAGTAGAAAGTTTCTATGCTCATGCACAGAGAGAAAAAAGGATATAAAATATAGAAAAGAGTTTAAAAAACATACGGCAAATTGTGAAAAGGAGTAGTGAACATGTAATCAGATTTTTAGAAGAAGAGGAAAAATTGATGGGATAGAAGCACTATTAAAAAAAACTGAGGAGAATTTTTCCATAGCATAAAAGACATGAACCTAGAGGTTCAAAAAGCCCAAGTCAAATAAATGCAAAAGAAATCATATCTAATCACATATTAAAGCTGCAGAAATTAAAACATAATGATAAAAATGCAAATGCAAAAGCAGTCACAAAAAATAAGACACAGCACCCTCTGGGAACAGTAAGAATCGTACTGATTTGTCAAAAAAAAAAAAAAAACAAACAAACAAACAAACAAAAAAAACCTAGGGAAATAAGACAGTAATAGCAACATATTTAAAGTGTTGAAATAGAAAACCTCAACCTAGAGTTCCATACCTTGCCAAAATATTCTTCAAAAATGACATTTTCCAGAAAAAGAAAATCTGAGAGAATAGTGCAGAAAAGAGCAAAGAGCACTCCCCAAAATAAATGTATTATAAATAAATAGTGATTATAATTACAATGCATAGTTTAAAACATATGTAAAAGTAAACTATATGTCAATGCAAGTACAAAAGATAAAGAAGTAAATGGATTTAAATTATTATAAATTTCTTGTATTTTAAGGAAAGTGGTGAATCACTTGAAATCAGAATTAAATGTCTAAAAGAATTTCAAATAATTTTTAACAAGATCTCAGCTTATAATGTTGGCCAGCAATAAAGAAGCTTAGACTTTTGCACACACGTACACACACATGCACACACACACCAAAACTTTTTTTTGATGAAGAAAAGGCAAAAAATTTATTATTTTAGTCATGTAAATTTTGTTAGAAAATTACACAGAAAATACTTAAGATAGTTCACAAAAACTTAAAGATATCCAATTAAGCTACCAAAAAAATTGCCTGAAGAATACAAGATGTTTCTACTAATAACAATAGCAATGATCAATTGATTCGAAATCTGAAAAATTTCAAGTTTTTTAAAGCTTCGTATGAGTTGTATATTTTATTTATTTACTTATTCATTTACTTATTTATATATTTATTTATCAAGATAGGGTCTTGCTCTGTCACCAGGGAGAGAGTTCAGTGGCGTGATCATAGCTCACTGCAACCTTGAACTCTTGGGCTCAAGAGATTCTCTTATGTCAGCCTCCCAAGTAGGTGGGACTACAGGCATAAGTCACCATGCCAGGATAATTTTTAAATTTTTTTGCAGAGAAGGAGTATTGCTATATTGCATGGGCTGGTCTCAAACTGCTGGCCTCAAGAGATCCTCCTACCTCGGCCTCCCAAAGTGCTGGGATTACAGGAGTAAGCCATCATGACTGGCAAGTTATATAATATAAAAAACTGATAAAATATCTTGCCACAAAAGATTTCAATTTTTAAAAGAATCATCAATTTGCATTCTAAAAATTCAAACTTGTGTCATTAATATTTTTGAATGTTTTACATTTTTCAAAGAAGGATTTCAAGTAGATATGAAAAATTAGATCTATTATAATAGACAATATTCCAGCTATGTTAGGTGAAATGTAAAAATTTACTGACATTTGAAACAGAAGCCTGAGTTTCTATAATTGCTTCATTCTACTGAATGATACATATTGAAAATATCTGTGCTCCAGTTTTGAAGCAGACTACAAAAAGTGTCATGGAGATGATTACTAAAATCATTTAGTACATACGTGAAAATGTTACAACTCATTTTCCCATAGAAGACATGTGAAATAGAAGACATTTAATTTAGTGATATTGTATACTTCCCAAATGCTCATTGGTTGAATCATGGAAGAGTTTTACACAGATTTAGTGCACTTTAAGTCCAATTCAATATTTTCTTAAAACAAAAGGAATGCTAAACATTTAATAATCAAAGATGAAAAACAACAGTGACTTATGTTTTCTCACTAATATCACATTGCATATGAATGAGGTAAATTCGAAGTTCCTAGGAAAGGAAAAGCTTATGTGTAACCTAAGTGGACAGAAATAAGAATTTATGCTGAAATTGAAACTTTTCATCATACAAATCATTAATAATCATTTTATACATTTTAAACATAAGTTAATATAAAGTATATTTTAATTGTCATCAGTAGAATTATAAAAAAGGACTTTAAAATCTATAAGAAAACTTCAAAGAATGCTTTGTTAAAGTTCATAAATTTAGAATCATCCTATAATGTACGTAAAACTGTTTTGAATAAAACAATAATACTGTGTTCACAAAAGATTTAGTGAATTTAGTTAACTTGGAAAGACATAATTTTGAAACTGAGATGATTTTGCTTCAAAATCATATGAATTCTTGTAGAAAAAAAACTTTAACCAGTTTTGTCAATGTGGATGAGAATATTAAAGGAAAATGATTCCTTGGTAGTCAATTCAGTTACTGGAAAAATTTAAAGTATATTTTGAATATCTTTGGCATATTAATCTATTTTTTCAACTGTAAATTTTATGAAATCAATATAAATTAAATAATTTAGATAAAATTTAGCATGTTCAGGTATAGCATATGTAAAATACAAGTCATTGTGAGAACTTAGTACAAAATAATATAAAATATATCATTAATAACTTAATATTTATCAAATATTGAAATGATAATATTTTGGATATATTGGCTCAAATAAAGTATATTATTAAAATCAATTTCACATTTTTATTTTACCTCTTAAAATAAAAGTAACATTATTTTAAAGATTTATAAAACTAAGATTTTAAAATTACATATGTAGCTTACATTATGTTTCTATTGGACAGTGACAATATAGGTGATTTTTATGACAGCATTAAAAGATTAAAAACTAATTGACATTCAGAGATCACTTTATTCAACTATTTCAGAATACACTATTTTTTCAAGCGTTCATAAAATATTTACCAAAATAGAACATATTCTGGCCTAAAAAGTCACTGTCAACATATTTCAAAGGATTCATTATATTATATAAAGGTTTTTCACTGACCACAGGATTAAACTAAAAATCAGCACCAGACTATAAATGGAAAATCTTCATGTGTTTGATAATTAATTAATATACATATTAATGAACAATGAGTCAAAGGGGAAATCACAGGATAAATTTGAAAATATTTTTAACTGAATAAAACAAGTGACATCAAAACCTATAGTTTGTAGCCAAAGCAATCCTTAAAGAGGAATTTATGGCTCTAAATGCATATATTAGAAAAGTCAAAAGGTTGAAAATTAGTAATCTAAAGTTCTCTCTCAGAAAGCTAGCAAAAGAACATCAAATCAAATCCTAAAGAAAGTGAATGGAAATAAGGGAAGAAATCAATGAAAATAAAAAGTAGACCAACAATAGAAGCAGCCAACAAAATTGAAACTTAGTTTTTAAAAAAGATATTAATAAAATGAATGATTCTCTAGTAAAAAAGTGATTTTTTTAAAAGATAAAACTTGAGTGCCATTATTAGAAATAAAAAGGAGGCATCATTACAGATCCTACAGACAATAAAACCTTAAGAGAATATTTTAAACAACTTCATGTCAAATCATTTAGATAACACGGAAAATCCCTTGAAAAACACAACTTAACAAAGTTCAAATGGAAAATGGAAAGAAATGGAAAATCTGAAATATTCTGTATCTGTTAAAGTAATTGAATCTGTAATTGAAGTCTTTCCACAAAGGAAATTACTGGTTCATATGGCTTTGCTGGTGAATTTGTTCAAGCATTTAAAAAATAAGTATCAATCTTACACAAACATTTCCAGAGAAGAAAGAAGAGAGCTCATTTTCTAATCTATTTCATGAAGCCAGTATAACCTAATACAAAAAATTAAAGATTGAAATATAGCACTTCATTAAAAATTAAGAACTCTGATGATTAAAATACAATTTTAGGAAAATGAAAAGACAAGTTGCAGGCCGAGAGAAAGTATTTGCAATATGTATATATAAGACAAAAATTGTATGCCCATAATGTTATGTTAAGTATTCCTACACATCAATGGGAAAAAGTAGACAACTTAATGAAAAAAATAGTCAAATGATTGGAAAAGCCATCTCACAAAAGAAAATATCCAAATGGCTAATAAATATAACAAAAAGTGATAAACATGATCACTCATCAGAGAGATACAAAGTAAAACCCCAATGAGGTACAGTATAACAGAATGCCTAAAATAAAAAAGGGAGAAAATGCAAGTGTTGGTGACAGTGTAGAGAAATTATAACTCTCATATGCTGCTGGTAGGAGTGTAAATTTTCACAGTCATTTTTAAAAACTGGTGATTTTTATTAAAGCTGAATATATGGCTAACCTATAATCTAGGTATCTACCCAAAGAAAATGAATTATTATGTGCACCCAGACATGAATAGGATGTTTATAATCCTGATATGGAAACTACCCTAAAGTTTATTAATAATAGAGTAGGCAAACAAATTGTGGTATATTCAACACTAGAATAGATTACAGTAATAAAAAGAATGAATCACTGCTACATGTAACAACATGGATGGTTCTCACAGCTATAATGTTGAGCAAAAGATGCCATATACAAAGAGTACATTTACGATTCCATTTGTATGAATCTCAAGAAAATGTAATCCATGGTAAAAGAAATCAGAATAATAGTTTCCCATGGGAGTAAATTTACTGGAAAGGTACACAAAGAAGTCTACGGGGTACTGCAGATGTCCTATGTTATTATGTGTACAGTGGATGGCCAAATATAAACATATGTAAAAAAGTCATTGTGTACATTTAAGATCATAGACTTTTCAGTGTGTATGTTACACCGTAACTTTAAAAAAAGGTAAGAATAGTAATCACGCCCAGTTTTGAAGATTGAAGGGGTGAAAATGCAAACCAAACATTTTTGTTCTCCAACCCTGAGAATACACAGAGATTCTAACGTGGCTTTTCCAGTTTTAGTATTGGCTCCCCTGTACGGTGTTTCCCATATCCACGTAGCTTTTACAATTAAACGATCATTTTTAGCCCCACTCTTCTTCTCCAGAGCCCCTTCCAATTGTGGATTCCTTGGGCCAGAGAAGAATTCCTCCACCATGTCCTGCCCACTCCATTTATTCATCTCCTTCATTCCGCAGCTTTTTTGCAATGTTACTCAAAAGTTCTAAGCCAGCTTGCATCCTCCATCTGCTTCCCAGACTCAGAAAACTTATGGCTCAAAGAGTCAGAGCAGGATAGCATAAAGGAAGTAAGAGCTGCAGAGTGAGTGCACCTGCGTGAGATTCTGGCCTTACTGCTTACTGGCTGGGATTCTGTGGGTAAATCCTCTGACCTCTTTGACACTCAGTCTCCCCAGTTGTAAAGTAGCCTTCCATTTTGTAGTTATTGTGAAGTATCAACTTACACTCAGCAGAGTGTCTGACACGTAGTGAATGCTCAATAAATATTAGCTATTGCTGCCTCACATTGTGATGTAGCCTTGATGACCTGGGAGATTAAAGCTGACAATATACACTATGTAGATCCAAGACTTACAGTTCAGGGGGCTTGTGTGTCAGTGCTCAGAGACTATTATGAATTCCATGCGGCACAGACCACCACCCATCAGATTAAAAATAAGCTCACAAACACAGCCCGTCCTTAACAATGAATAGAACTTCCTAGAAGGTACCTTGAAGATGATCCACAGCAAAGTCATGTTGGGGCTACCTGTGCTATTTCTTTTGCAGCCATCTGGAACTGGTCAAAAGACAGACATCAGGAACCAAGACTATGCTGTGTTTCCTTGTGAAACGGGACATCTTGTTCCCTAATTTTGTGTTATAATGGGTAACATGTGTCCCAAAGCAATACCACAAAAAGTGTACTTCCTGATTGAGTATGACATTGGGCAAGTTACTTAGCTTCTCTGTGCCATAATTTTCTTGTTTGTGAAATGGAGATTATAAGAATACCTACCTCATAAGGTTGTGGTGAGAACAATGCCTAGCACAAATTAAGCCCTCACTAAATATATCAACACCATCATTGTTGTTATTGTTATCATCACATCTTCTGGTTGTAATATCCCACCTTGTAATTTCTTCTCTGTCCACACTACAGATCCATTATCCACCCTTTTCTGCTCTGTGCCCTAAGAGACCCCAAAGACTGCATCACCTAGGCTCCTCTGTCCTCTGTCTTCCAGCTCAGTTTGGCAATGGGAGATAGCAGCCTGAGAACAGAGGATAGAAGGATAAAAATCAGGGTATTTCTTTCTCCTGTCTTCTCTGCTCTCCACTTTGGTCTTGACATCTCACCTTGACACATGTGGCTCATAATGTCAGCCTCTTCTTCTACTATTCTGGCTCTCCCTGCAATCCACTAATATTCTGTCCTCTCTTTCCCCCTTCAACAGGGCAGTGGCAATAGTTTCTCACTGTTGCTGCTGTCTGGTGGACCTCAGCATCGCTTGTTGCTTTCCTTATCCCTGCCCATGTTGCTACAGATAGTCTCTTCAATAAATTCTCATTGGCTAAGTCCAATGAGTAAAACTGACTTCTTACTGAGATTTTAAAAAATTTTATAGAGTCAAAAACATGAAACTCCTCTGGTATCCCTCTCATTGCACCCTTCAGATTCAGACAGGAATCCATGGAAAATGGGCCACAATCAATCAATTTCAAACTTCATACCATATTAAAAAAATCACCTTTCCTTCTGAATCTGAGTCTGTCTTCTTTGATCCAGCTTACATGTCTGAACACTTCTCTGAAGATGGGTCTTCTTGATCTCATGGGCACTTCTCATGGATCTCCTTGGCCCACGTGATCTCCCACACAGGCAAGAAGGACAAGAATCCAGTGCTCTGTGTAAATTAGGGCAGAAAATATCTCCTCTGAATGGACCAATTAGAAAAAAATGCACTTTTTCTAGGCTGACCAATCAGAAAAAGCATACCTTCTGGGCTGACCAATTAGAAAAAGGCACTACCTCTGGAGGACCAATTAGAAAATGGCAGTGCTTTTGCAGTGAACCAATTAGAAAATGATGCCCCTCCCCATCCAGGTCTTTGTCACCCTGCTGGGCCATTGTCTGGACAAATGGAGGTAGGCTGCATTTTAGTGGCTCACACCCCCTTGAGCAGCTGCTACCTGTGAAGTTTCAGTGTTCCAGAGTTATACCAAAGTGTTTTGCTGCAAACAAAAACAGTTTTGCTTCTTTCGCCCTATATTGTACAAAATAAAATGGGAAAACCATTGATTTTTTTAAAATTCAATTTTACTTTTTCTCCTAAATTCTACTTGATATTTTGGTGCCTGCTGCTAATGTTAATATTGTAATCTGATAAAAATGGTATAAGTTCTATCTCAAAAGTATGTTTAGTAACTTTAAGTTTACTATAACACTATTCTATGTGGCTCTGTACTGAACACCATGACCTCCAATCTTCTATTACCAGAATGTATTTGAAAACCTTACTTCAAAATATGCCCTTAATGGAATAAGATCAGACTCAATTTACTAATGAAACTTTAAAACAGATACATTAAAAAAATGTGGAAATACCTATATAAAGTGTATGCTCATTTTAAAATGTAAAATGGAAACAAACAAAAAAAATCCTAATGTGTATCAGGCTTTGGGGACTATGTATTAAGGGAAAATGATTGATATTGAGGTTAAACTATGATTTTTGTGTACTTTTATTTCAGTTGTATCCAAATTATAATCCCCTTAAATAAAACCTAAAATGTTATTCTGAATATCCTTGACTAATGACTTATTTATTTACTGTCATATTTATGTAAAAAATTAAAACTAAGTTAATGCTAAGTAGTAGTTATACTGAACCAACATACGTGTATATTCTATTACTTATCTCCTTCAGGCCAGTAATAAAGTAAAAGTGCACTATTGTCCAGATGCCAATAATACATTAAACCAAATCAATGTTCGAAAACAACATTTTAAACATTTTTCACACCTTCATAGACAGCAATTCAATTATGTGCACTGAAATCTACAATATTGCAAATGCTCATGAGGATGCTATTGACATAATATGAGATTTTTTTCTCATAATGAAATCTTCAGAATTTAAGTTTATGTGGAAATTTAATATTCAAGACATGATAATTAAACATGTATACATCTGAGATTATTAGGCTGCTGTATTAAGCAAGTTAACCTTAATTTTTGACCTTTGGAGAACTATGGTTCAACAGACTTGAGCCATTTATTTTTGGAATATAAATTTTGAGTTGGCATTTTTCTTCATTTAGTTTGTAACCTAAATATGAGAATATATGACACATTTTTTGAATTGCAATTTTTACATTTATTTTGATAAATTGCCTGATGAATGACATATTTTAATTTTATGACAGAAAACGTCAGTTTACAAGTCAAATAATTTCATGTATTTCTGTATTTGAGTTGAATTTAATTTTATAAATCTTTTTTTGGGAAATATAAGAAATAAGTTTAACTAAGTCATTTGCCTTCAATTCAAAGTGAAAAGTACTACAGATTCAACTTGATTCTCTCCAACACATGGCCCATTGGAAGCCCATGCTGCGGTGCTGAGTAAACACTTGTAGAAGGAAATAATCTCTACTTACATGTTAATAGTGTGTTATAAAACACGTGGATATTGAAAGTGTCAGTGTCATACTTGATGTTTGGTATCACAAATTCAAAGCAAATTCTTCAGCAACAAGGTACAAGGTACCTGAGATGGCTTAGAAGCTAAGCAAAGAAAACACTGAATTGCTGTCTATGAAGGTGTGAAAAATGTTTGAAAAGTTGTTTTTGAAAAAATGTATAAAATGTTGTTTTTGAACCTTGATTTCGTTCAATGTGTTATTGGCATCTGGACAGGGGTGTGGACCGAAAAAAATCCAAACTCTGAAATATTTAAAAGAAGTTTATTCTGAGCCAAATTTGAGGACCATGACCCGGAGCCACTCCCAAGAAACCTTGAGCAAGTGGACTCGAGGTGGTTGGGTTACAGTTTGGTTTTATACATTTCAGGGAGAC
>CAUYRT010007810.1:0-42094 GCA_963574885.1 Lepilemur ruficaudatus
CCAATAATTTGTACTCATGCATTCATTTTCCAACCCACAGATTCCAGTTCCGGGTGGTGGGCAGCGGAGCCCTCCCGGCAGCTCAGGGGCAAGGCGGGAACAGATAGACAGGACGCCACCCCAGGGCAGGACAGGGCGCGCACGCACACACAGAAGCTCATTCACTCTGGGACAACTTAAGACACTTGATATGCACAGCTTTGGGATGTGAGAGGAAATCTGAGTTCCTGGAGAAAACCCATGCCAACATGGGGAGAACATGCAAACTCCACACGGACAGTGGCCCTCGCCAGGTTGCGATTTTTTTTTTCTCATCAACGTTATAACTGACTCCGAATGAAACCACGTTAATCGAGGACCTGCTGTATATGCAGTTTACCACAACTTCAAACAACTCCTAATTAAGAGTTGCATTTCCCAAGACATTTGGTGGTTATCTGTCTTTCAGCTTTGGCCTTCAAGGAGAAATTGAACTCAGGAAATATGTCAGAAGAGGATCTGTCAAGAAAATCCACATTTGAGACTAGCAGCCCAAAGATTCCAGAAAGGTCATTTACTTTACCTTATCATCTGGTAGGTCCTATTGGCCACTATTTTCCAACTTAATAATGAACATCTACTTTAGAAAGAAACATTAATTTCCCAGAGTCAGTCCTCTAGCATTGTTACCATGACTGGTAAATTCTTCTAGGGTATTGTTTCACTAAAATCAAGACTGAGTAGAGGGAATGAACAAATTCCATTTCTAACAGCGCCCCGCTGGGCTGGACATGTGTGAAGGATGGATGGCCCCAGGATACCAGATCAGACCCTTGTATGGTGAACTGCAGTGAGGCAACCCCAAGCAGGGAGGGCAGAAGAAAACCCATTAAAGCGGCTCTGAAGCCCCACTTCAAACAATGGGGCTGAGCCGCAGGCAGCAGGAAACAAGCAGCAGGCAGGCCAGGCTGGCTACAGCAATAAGGGAGTGCAGGGAGGGGGTTGTTTTCTGAGCTCCGGGATGACCTCGGGTCTCAGAGGCAGAGTCCCAATCAGCCATCATATCGGCACAGCTGCAATTTGAGCTCAAAAACAGTCTTTGTGTGTACGGTGGTCTATGGAGTGGAAAGGGCTGAGACTGTCACCCTTGTCTTTTTCGTCCCATCTGTACTCACAGATAACAATCCCCATTAGTAGTATTATCTTCAAATGCGTGTAGAACATCAGCATAAATATAGCTAACGTACCATTTCTGTGAATATGAATAGAGTGGCAGGACCTGTACTGGGAGGATAATAATCTGTGATAGCTTTTCATTTTGCAAATGGATTTCCTTTATGGTAGAGCTATTTTTCAAAAAAAAAAAATCTATCTGCATATAAGAAGAGAAAAAAATATGAAAAGTATGCACATTAACATGTTAGCCATGTTCATCTCTGGATTTTGGAATAACAGGTGATTTTTAAACCTATTTTGTTTGGTTGGATTTTCTAAACTTCCTAAAAGAAATATGTGTTCTTTGGGTCATTTTATAAGTTTTAAAAGGTTTTTTTTGTTGTTGAAATTTTAAAAATAAAAATAAACAACTTCTTAGGAGCTTTTTAATTTGTCCTCAATCTCAACGATATCAATTGAGACAAGGGATTAGCATTTCTAAAGATAGAGCATGACACAATATATTCATGTAGCCTTTGGGGAAAAAAAGGTTCTATAAATAAGTCACACGAGGCCCTTGGAAAGGGCTCAATCTCAGTAATAGAGCCAGTCTTAAACTCTAAAAGAAGAAGAGTTGGCCAGAATACCAATTTTACTGAATTTCAGAATCCTGGCATATAAGAAACACTCATTTTTTTTCTTGACTATCAGGATCTTACCTTGGAACAATACTCAGGGCTTGGTTTGTCATTCTCTACAACGATGGAGGTAGTGGTATGCTTAGAGCCAGCTCACACCAGCTCAAGGCAGTGGATTACGTGCATCTCTTCCCAACTCAGCATCCAGTGCCATCACATGGAGAGCTTGAAATTAGCCTTGGTGGGAATATTTATAGCATGGAAATTGGCAAATGCTACAAATCAGGGCTTTCCCCTCCTCCCACAGAGAGCTGGTTGCTAAACATGGGAATAGATAACTTCCCCTCCTATTCAGCAGAGCTGTTGTTTGTTTGATGCTTGAACTGGGGAATGAAAACTTTTATTTGTACCAAAGCAAAACTATATTGTTGTAAAAACTGCACAGGTTGGAGTCAACCCAAGTTTAACTCTTGGCTCTGCTGTTAGTGAACTGGGGCATCTCACTCCACTTCCTTGGCCTTAGTTCTTTCATCTCTACAATGGGAGTACTACCCTATGTTGTATAAGGTCCCTTCTAGACAGGGACAGCTTATGATTCTGATCTGGAGATGCAGTGTTGTACAGTGGTTAGGAGCTCAGACTTTGGAGAAAAGACAGCCCTTGGTTTATATCTTGGCTGTGCATTTATTAGCATCTTTGTGACCGCAGGCAAGTTACCTAACCTCTCTGAGCTTCCATTCTCTCATCTGTAAAATAATGATAATAATACCTTCATTACAGGGCTGTTGTTAGGATTAGATGAGATCATTCTCAGCAATCATAGTAGCAGGCACCAAGAAATGCTTACTATAATTATTAAACCTGTTCCCACTTGTCCCTGACACAAAAATGCCTTAGAACCATAGGGAAAACTTGATTTGCTGAAATATCCATGAGATGTTGCCTAGGCTCCATTACATAGATTAATCAACACTGGAAATAGTGGTAGAGCATCCCTTACAACATAAATATGGATAATAAAAGAGGTGTATAGGAGTCTAACATTTATTTTCCCCTATACTAGGCACTTCATACACTCTTTATCATGTCTAATGCTCACACTCCCTGGGTGAGCCAGATGCTTTCCTGTTTGTTTTAGTTTTTGTCCTTTCTACAGATGTGGACACTAGAGTTCAGAGATGTTAGCTAACCTGCTGAAGGATCTAGAATTAATAATTGGCAGAGCTGGAAATCCTCTTTGAAAGAGACTAGCTCAGATACCACTGATGGCATTAAGAGATTATATTTTTTCAGAAAGACAAACATGGAAGAAATTCTGTTGATTAAAGGATAGGATAGACAAAAAGGAACTCTGGAACAAAAATGCTATCAGATTAAAATATAAAATCTGCAGTAGGTATGGAATAGTGGAGTGGTGGTGGCTAAATCTAATAATTTTCTATAAAAATTAGCCAGAGTCACGAATAATATTTTGGAAAATTCAGTTTCATCTTTCCCCTAAATATTTTGGAATGGGACCTTTCCTATGTATTCTTATATGGCAGTAATTTTCAAAATCTGGTCCCCAAACTAGCATCTTCATCATCACCTAGGAACTTGTGAGAAATACAAATTCTCAGGTCCTCATCCTAAACCTACTGATACAGGAAAGTTTTGGGGTCCAGCCTGAAGGCCAAGTGGCTTCTTGGCTTTACATAGGAAAGAATTCAAGAGTGAGTCCACAGAGTAAGGCAAAAGCAAGTTTACTGAAGTAACAAACAGAAAGAAAGACTTGCTCCATAGGCAGAGCTGTGGCTATCTCTTAGAGCAACAGAGAGTAGCCCTTTGAGAGTTTCTGGGGTCTTATTTTATACCTTCTATTTAATTTTATGTTAAGCAGAGGAAGGATTATTCATAAAATTTCTGGGAAAGGGGTGGGGAGTTCCCGGAACTGAGGGTCTCTCCTCTTTTTAAACCATATTGAGTAACTTCTGGGAGTTGCCATGGCATTTGTAAACTGTCATGGCGCTGATGGGAGTTTCTTTTAGGACGCTAATACATTATAAGCAGGGTATAATGAGCAGTGAGGGTAAACTGAGGTCATTTTTTCCTGGCCATCTTGGTTCTAGCTGGTTTTGGCTGGCTTCTCTACCTCTGCCCTATTTTATCAGAGACCTCAGTTCGGGTCTCATAACTCCATATTGAGCAGGGCCTGCTGGTTCCCTATCTCACTACTAAGTCAGAAACTCTGGGAGCAGCACCACACTCCTCCCACTCCCAAACCTTACAGGTATTTCTGAGGCATGCTACAGTTTGAGAACTGGAGTTGTAGGGATAAATGGAAAGAATGAACAACAAATTCCATTCAGACATCTAGAGAAATCTTTATATAAAAATATATTGCCCTGGCATACTTATGAGTGGTGACAATATAAGTGAATATTTAAAGTGCTTCAGCTTCAGGAAAGATTTAAATCATTCATCTTTCCATAGGTAACAACTAAATCTTGCAGAACACTGAGCTTCATGTCTCTTTGCCACACATCCCATGTTCCCAAAAAGCCCCTGTAATTGATTTTTTGGAAGGGTGGTTTCTGAAAAATAACGTTCAAAGGACCTTGGTACTTAGTACTGACTTCATTTCTGGTTTGGGGGTAGTGGGGGGTGGTGAGTACGTTTAGTTGACTTGCAAAATCCAGCGCTTTTCTTCTCAAGAGCCAGAACTCAGGGCTTTAGCCAGCAATGAGCAGGCAAAGTTTTGCTTACACTACAGAGCCTGGGCAAGGACAGTCAATCCCTCTGAAATAGCTTCTGTTCTGGCATTTAATTCGCCGTTCTTTCCACAGTGAATCCTGCTACAGCCAAGCTTAGCCTCAGGGGGTCCCAATCAGCTCTCAGGTGCACAGTCTAGCACCCTGACTTTGCTTCATTTCAAGTCACATTACCGTCATCCCCAAAAGAATTGTGCCCTGTTGACAGTTTCCTTTTCATTACTAAGGTGAAATTAAATGAATGTGTGTTCTGGAAAGATATAATAGTCACGGTTACAAATGTTTAATAGTGGCTATTTCTGGGGGGTGGGATGGTCCTTTTCTTTGTTATCTGCATTTTCTGATTTTAAAATATTTTAGCAATGTATGATTTAGTTTTTTATTTTTAAAATTTAGATTTTAAACATAAAAATACGCACTTAAAAAAAGGAGATGAGTCCATGAGTGAATCTCTGTGTATCTGTGTGTATGTTGGGAGAGTAGCTGAGGAGAATCTCAGAAGCATACCTTGAGCAAATAAAACCCTGTGGTTGTGATCTACTGCTAAAGCACATGGCTGCATTGCCTCTGTGATAAATTGCAGGTGGTAATATTCTCACAAGACTGTACCTTGATTTTAAAATTTGACGTTTCAAGATTCAACGGGAACCTTTGCTTGTAGAGAGGGGCAGAAAGAAGGGAGAAAAACAACAAAATAACATTATTTCCAACTGGGGATAGTGATGTTATGTGCAGAGTAAAACCATTCAAGCTATATCTCTTCGAGCAGCAAAAAACATAAATTAAACATACACTTAAACATGCATGTGTGTACACACACACACCCACACACACACACACAGGCAAGATTCTGAAACAAGCTACCTATATATTCACTGCACGAGGCTTGTAATCAGGGATCATTTCTGCCAGAGAGCATACTGGCAGGTAAAATATCCTTTGCAAATTGCCTGGGTAATTGTCATCTTAATACAAAACCTCTTCTTCCCTGATCAATGTGGCAAGGTTTTTGGGACACAAGAATCTTGGTCAGAATGCTCTGCCCTGTAGCCCTTGCTTTGGAATCAGGTTAGTGCAGGCATTTGGAGGACTATTTGTGAGGCTGTTGTGAAGTGCATCTGTGCTCAAATGTTGCTTACCTGGCTGTTGCCTCCATTTTATTTCCTCTATCACCAAATAGAAAGGGAAGGACATACCTGATGCATAAGAAGTAAATTCTAAAACTGTGTTTAATGTGAACACAAGCCAACATTTTATTCTATAAGGTGTGAATAGCAAAATGTTCCCCTCAAAAGTGGGCTTTTACTTTGCCTGGAAGCAAGGAGTCTATGTGCTTTGTATGCATACTTCACATAATCTTTGTGAAAAACCTTTGAAGAAGATATTACTGTAATCTTATGTAATGGTCAAAGAAACCGTACTCTGAGAGGAATTAGCCACAAACAAGTTCTATGTATGTAGCACTTACTATGTTTCTGGCACTAGACTACATGCTAAGTATTATCTCATTTAATCCTCACCACACTGAGTCAAGGTTGAGACTACCACTGGGATATACAGTAATATTCCAGGTAGTCCTTGAAAGCCATAGCATAAACCTATACATGTCTTTGGAGCATTGACTTTAACATAAAACATTATTTTAAATATTCCAACAAGCAATTACATTTTAGAGAAGGCTTGAAAATAGGCCTGAATTTTTAAGATAAAGCATGAGAACTGAACATGTGGGTGTGTTGGGCTATCATGCCAAAGTCCCCAAGGGGTTATGTGCTTACTGCTCTCTGTCATTAGCATTAAGATATGACATGCTGCTTCTCAAAAATGTAGCAGGCAATTTTGTCTGTCATCTTATGATACTTGATCGAACTTTGGGGTTGCTTGTGGGGGTGTCTTAATTAAGGGAATGTATATTGATTTTCTTTCTTTGTATCAATCCCAGACTGGTGGAATCCCACCCTATACTTTCATTGGCACCAGGGTGATAGGCCACTGGTTGATGAGGTGATGGTGAAGGCGCTGAGCTTTCTGACAGGTGGCTGAGCTACACACAACAGTGGTGGCAAGAAATAAGAAAGGCCAGACAAGGCCACAGCCCTCAGTGTTTCTAGGTCCCAATGTCCTTTTTCCTAAAGCCTGGGCTGTACTCCTCAGTGTAATTACAAGCCAGGTCTCCTCAGAAATTCCTTCTCAGTTGTACTTGAGTAAGCTTCCTTCTCTTTGCCTAATTATTACTTCCCAAATAGTCCCCAAATTCACCTTCTCTTTTTATGATGGAAAACAATGAGAAAACAGGCTTCAGTATACAAAATACCACTTGGCCAGCTTTGCAAGATGGCCATTATTTCTGCCTCTGTGGCCTTGGCATATACGTGAATCAACCTACAGTTCATTTTTTATTTTTTTCAAATATTTGAATACCTGTATGGGAGGCTTTATGTTAAGCCTCAGGAGAATGAAAAGATTAGGGGAAAAGGCTAAAGGAATTCACAACGCCATAAGATCACTTCCCACTGAGGTAGCATTTAAATGAGCTTTAAAGGATGGGAAGAATTTCATTAGCTAGAGATTATAGGGTGAGGGAGAGGCATTCCAGAGGGAAGGAGCAGTATAAGCAAACATTCAGTGAAGGAGTAGGTAATGGGAAAGATCTAACCGAAAGAGCACATGGCATATACAGGAAATGCAAGATAAGTACTCCAGAATGTCTGAAATTAGAATATATTATAAAAGTGGTGGGAAAATAAGCTGGAAAGATAGATCTTGAAAGGGTTTTGGTGTTAGGCTTAAGGATTTGACTTTATTCAATTGGCAGGAAAGTACCATTAAATGTTTTGATAGAAAGTCATGCTATCATGTTACCAGAAGAGTAATTTAGAAAGATTAATACAAGGGAGCAGGAAAAGGAAAGAGACTATGCAGATGAGACAAGTTAAAGTGCTACACAGGATGCAAAGGGAATGGTAAGATGTGGTCTCCTCCCTTAAGAAGCATATGCTCATATAAACTCAAACTAACAAACACCATGAATTGTTTCCATGCTGCTAAGTACACTTCTGTAAGTGCTTTATTTTATGACACAGACGATAACAACTTCTGAACACAATTTTTTTCCACAAGTGTTATTTTCTGTGGCAACAACTATTACAGGCAGTTACAGCCCTGAATTTTGCACTTGTGACTGGGAACCCTTTGTTCCTTTCCTAGAATTAACACCTCCTCATGCACAGGGTGGGAAAATAAAGGCTTCGTAACAATAGCCTCTTTCTTAGGATGGTCTTTAAATTCCTTTTCCTCACTTCATTTAGCAAACTAGGCCTTTAAGGGGTAGCAAGGCTCAAAGCTGCCATAGCCACCCCTTCCCTACTCCCAAATAACCTGTGCTAATTTGTCAAACAGACTTCTGAGATTACAAGCAAATATCATTTAGGAAGAAAAACATGCCATCTCTATGGCAACCTGAAAGTCTGAGAGGGAGCCCACCTTGAAATCACCAAACAATGGTCTCTTTGAGAACTGTCCAGGGTTACACAATCTCTTATTAAGAGGTTGGCTCTTTTTAGTGTATCTGCTTTTCAAACCCTCAAATGTAAGCCCTAACTCTTGACATTCCTATGCAAGTGGTTTATTTTCTTTCCACACTTCATTGACATATAAAATTGTGATGTTAAAGGAAAAGAGAAAAGTTCATTCATAGAGTGAACAATGATTGAGCACCCACTGTGTGTAAATCACTGTGCTAAGTGCTCTTAGGGACACCATAATAAAAAATGACAGGGTCAGACCCCATGAGACATCAAGATCCATCCAGGGAGACCAAAGGGAACAAGAGGAAGGAGTGACCAAAATTATCAGGTACCCATTTTGCAGTGACAACTATAGGAGACACTGGCATTACAGAAATCATATACTTGAATTTTCCAAGCCAGTTTTGATGAGACAGTATCTGTCCCATCCCCATGGAAGCTATCAAAAATGTCCAAGAAATTTCAATATTTTACGATCCAAAGTTTATCTCCTAATCGTTTCTATACCTAAAAACATATAAAGGTTTTTTTGACAGAATAGGTGCCCTGGTTTTTGCTTCAGAAAATAGAATCACTGTATTTGTTTATTCATTCAACGTATTTTAATTGAACACTGCCACACGCTATATGAGTACAGTGGTGAACAAGGGTGAGAGTACTCAAACATACATAAAGAAACCAGATCATTACAGAAAGTGGATACAAACAACGAAGGCGATCACAGGGTGATGTGACAGAGCATGACAGGGAGGGACCTATATTAGACTGGTGGTCTGGGAAGGCATCCCTGAGTGGACACCTTCCTGATTGAGGGTAGAGTCAGCCATGCAAAACTCTTAGGGAAGAAAGTTATGGATAGAGGGAATAGCAAATGCAGTTTCAGAGGCAGATAATAATATTGACTATGTGACAGGAACTGTTCAAATGCTTTACATACTGAAGGGATTTAATTCTCACCACAACCCCATGAGTTAGATGCTATTAATAGCCCAATTTTTCAGAGGAGGAAGCTAAGCCAAAGTGAAGCTGCAAGACTCACCTAAGGTCAATAGCTAGTAAATGGTTGGTCAAGGATTGAAACCTAGGTAATCTTGCTCCAAAGTCTCTACCTTAACCATATGAGAAGGGAGGTGTTCAAACAATATAAGAATCTCTCCTTAAGAGTTGGCATTTGCATAACACTGACTGAAAAGTCGTACAAAGCAGGCTAGGAAGTTATGGGGCTAACCCAGTAGCTGGGATCCTAGGAAATAGGTAGGTTTGAGCAGTGAAAGAACTCACTACGTCGAATCAGATTTGAAACATGGAGTTTTGATCTATGAAGTTATCCTTGAGCCCCCAGACTTAAACTTTTCTATAATATTCAGAAGTACCAGGGAAAAAAAAGGCAGGAAATACTAGAGTGTAGGAATATTAACCCTTCTCGTAAAGAACAATCATAAATCCAAGTTTCTATCACCTACCTAAAGAGCTCTCCAAGAAAAAGTCTGATAAAATGAGATAAGTGTGAAGAAACTGGCAACATGTCATCAATTCAGACAGTTGGTTCAGGGATATAATCATCATTTCTCATTTCTCTGGAATTTTTCATCTGCAATACTTACCTATTAAAATAATAAGAGCAGAAGAAGCACGTTTCATCTGAAAAAAAACCCTCAAAATGCCTGCAAATATTAACTCATTGTCCTCATGATGAAACAACAAAGAGTAGAAAAGTCTATTCCATTCATTTAAAGGAGAAAAAGAAGTGTTTTGAACTCTAAATACTTTTTGTTCATAACACCTCTTTCTATGACTGTCCTCTATTCCTTTTTAGATGTTTGAGTTTTTTTTATTTTCTCAATATGCATACAAAAAGACAAATATATATAATTCACTCAGTGAATGTTTACAACGAGAGCTTGAAAATACACAGGACTAGGACAAGAGTAAAAATAAATGTTAGAGCTAGAAGACATCTGGCAGTGTTTCATCATTACACACACTGGGAATAGACTATACAAGATCCAAAAACTTGCAACTGATAGGCTAGGGCTTCTCTGTTTGCTATTTCACAGTCCTTAGGCCAGAGCTAGGTGGCTTCTCAGTGGAGACATGACGAAATGATTTGACTCCATCTCAGCTTGGGCTAGAATGCCATTTAAACCTGGAATTTGGTAAAATTCCACTTGCACTCTGGCCTCAGCTTCCCTATCTGAAAACCACTGAGATAGGACAGTGACAACACACAGATGGTCACTCTTAAATAAAACTGCGTTTGTGGATTCTTCTTACCTTATAAGATAAAGTCCAATTTCCTCGCTATGGCATGCAAGGCCCTCTATGCCAGATTCTCTGACCTCTTGTCACTTTCATAAACCTTTCTCTACACTACAAATTCCCCTCTTTCATCCCCTATCTTTTGCATACAATACTGCCTCTCCCGGCAATGCCTCCTTCTTCCTCTCCTTGCTTCTCTCTCTCCCCCTTGTCTTGGATAACTCCAACTTGCCACCTCTTTGGGGACTTTTGGGAGAATAACTCTGGCAGTTAAGTATATGATGGCCTAGAATAGGGTTGGCTAGGGACTGGGAGCCCAGATAGAAAGGTGTTTTATAGTCTTGTAACCCTTATAACTCATCAACCTATTAAAATCAGTTTGTAAGCTATATCCAAATAATTCGTTGCAAATAACTGTTAAAGTACCAAAGTTTGCAAAGGATTAAAAGCACATTTAAGGTTATTCCTATATATTATCACTAACTCAGTTTCCCCAAGAAGTCTTGCCTGACACCGCCCCTGAAACTTAGGGTGATCTAGATGCCCACAGCACCCCTATGCATTGCACTTAGAATTCTGCATTGGGACTATCAGTTTTCTTGTTTATTTCCCATACTAGACTATGAGTTCCTTGAGGGCAGGAAGAGTATATTATTCATGTCTGTATTTCCAGTGCCAGGCATAGCCCCTGGTAGTCATTTGTTGAATGGGAGAATGAATATTGACAGGCAAAATAACTAAGAAAAAAGTAAGAATTCCTTTGAGCACTAGTATGGCTCCACCTTGCTTGTAACATCTAAGCAGACCTAAGTTCAATGGATAATGACTTTCAAGAGCTTTTCTCATCTCATTCTATTGGTTATAATACAACTCAATATTCTTTTTGACTTGGGGGACTGCAGACGTAATAGAACTGAAGGCTTTCTTCACCAATCTTTTCTTTTGAATTCTATAAGCCAGCAACACAATGTGAGGTAAGGTATGGGTAGAATAAAGTGGCTGAAATGGAAAGCTAGGAGTCCTGATCCTTTCCAGAGGGTGGCGTTTCTAGGCCAGGCATGGGGAGAGGGCATACACTGAAAGGAGCTTCAAAATCTTGGGGATCGGATCCACACAGAGATAAACAGTTTGAACATGGTTCAAGACAAAGCAGAACCCTGAAATATCCTGGAAGCAGATCTGTCTATAACATTTTAAAGATATTATCTCCAAGCTCTTGCCAATCAGTTATTCTCTCCCTTTCCTGTATCATCACCTTTTGTTCTCCCCTGGCTCCTTCCCCACCTCCTAAAAAATGTGCAAGTGTCCTGCATCATTTTATTTGATCCTCAAACCAGCCCCATGAAATAGACGATATCATTATCCTCATTTTAGAAATGAGAAAATTGAGGGCCAGACAATGAAGTAAATTACCCAAGGCCACACAGCTAATCAGTGACCAGAGCTAGCGCTCTAATCCAGAACTGTCTGACACCAAAGTCCTTGTTTTTAACCACTCTGCTAATATTGCCTTCTTATCTAATTCAGGCAAGTTGCAATTGCCGGTTTTTTTCTATTATTCTGTCTTCCAAGGTAATAGAGGATAACTGTCCATATTATCCATGTAATAGTCTTCCCTGTACCAGGAGAATCATGATTATGTCTATTCATGGTCATTTCTTCTTAAAATTAAACACAGATGGTTTAGCCTTTAGACTCTATTTAGCAGATCCTTAATTAAATCAGCCAAACCTGGAACAACTTATTAAGTGCCTACTAGGTGCCCATTCCGTGTTTCAGGACTCAATACAAGTTCTTAGCTTGAAGTGAGAGCAATATACAAATACAAAATTCAATAGAGCGGGGAGCAGGTGTCAGTGAGCAAATGTATGGTATTCATTTTAAATGCTCATATGTTCAGGAAAGTTAAAGGATAGGGGCTGCCATCATTTGCCTTGAGAAAGTAGAGGTTTCAGGGAAATACCACCCGCATAACATATTTGTAGTTAAAGAAATAAAGAAGTCCCATGTACATATCTTACTTGTATAGAGTCAACAGATGTGATCCAGAACTGCTATATTCAGAACAGCTGCTAGAAGACTGGACACAGCTGGACAAAAGTCATTAACTTTGAAAGAGAAGTATTTCTAAGCACACCAACGGCTGTGTCAATCATATTTGGAGGCAACCAGATGTTTTGGTCTGTGCAGGAGCATCGAATACCGTTACCCAACTGTTCAATATCCCAAACCCCAAATCCAAGATCTAGCCAGTCTTTTTTAATTGCTGAGGTCCCACGTCCTTTCACTCATGTCAGTACCTGACTGTGAATCTTACTTTTTTATTGTTTACTTCTGACTATCCTCAAATGTGAAAATATCAACCAACCAATTAATCTAGTGTCTACTATGCAAATGGTGCTGTTGGGAACACAAAAGCATATCATATAAGGTAGCATTGGGTTCTGTCTCTCAGGAGCTTACAAACTGCTAATATTTGGGAGACAAGAATGACTCACAGGAGAAAATTACTAGAATTTACTTCCCCAGACTATGATATGCCAAATGAGAATTCAGACAGGAGTATAGGATTTCAGAAGAGGAAGCAGAGAAATGGATGTTTTGGGGTTAGTGTAGTCAGGGCAGTTTCATGAAGGAGTTGTCACGTGAACTTTTGAAGGACCAGGGGCGTTGTCATTTAAGAAGGCGGGTACTTTATAAACAAGGAGGAATGGGCATGCTTCATTGGAAAGAGAAGGATGAGTCTGGAAAATTAGTCTGGGACCAGAGCAGGAAGCGCTTGTATTCCCAGTAAAGTGTTTGACTATCCCCTTATAGGAGCCTGAAAGTCAGAGCTATCGTGATGATGATGGTCTACAGGATATTGCAAACATTGATTTACCATTTTTAATTTTGTGGAAACCAGTCCCCATAACCCCTCCATGCAATATTTAATTATTTTTCTGCTATCACTTTTAATTCTGTTCTCAAGGATTTTTTCCCTCTGGTTGATTAAAATAATATATTTATGGTATGAACCCCCAGCTCTAGGGCTTCATCCCTTAGCAGTTGCAACCTGAAAAGTCACTAATGCCTATCACACTGCACTCAGCTTAATTAACTGCACAGATAGATTGTTTCCCTAACACAAAAATTATCTGGAGAGAAAAATAAAAGGATAGGGAGGGAAGCTATGAGAAGCAGAAGCCAGAAGACAAATTTATCTCACTCAGGAAGCCATACTAGTTATCATAACAATAACAAATATTTATAGAGGGCTTTCATCCTGAAGAATCCCAGAGCCCCAGAGCAATGAACACTTGTGGTAAATAGATTAAAGGAACTACTCAGCCATCCAAGAGAGGAAGCCCTCTCTCCCAGGCCCAGTGCACTAAGTCATTCCTGGGACAGCATTCGATTTTAGCCAAGGGATGTTAAAGGAAGCTGGAGGGAACTTCCAAGTCATAAAACCTGGACAGCATGCATAAAGAACATCCCAGAATCTTTTCACTGGAGAGAGCCTGGGAGCAACAGGCATGCTCCCAGTCCATAGTCATCTTAAGTCTCATGCATTAAGATCATAGCAGCTTAAGAGGCCAGTGAAAACTCACAGATTTAAGATAAAAAAAGTCATAAATACCATCAGATTTTTTTTTATATCTTGAAACCATAGATTTATCTCAATAACACACACTTTTAAATAAATTAATTTGGTAAGTATTTAGTGAGTATGTTAGAGGATAAAGAGGGCTTACAATCTCTTCAGAAATTCAAGACACACCATTAATAATGAAATGTGTGTTGTTCTGGCTGCATTCCTGGATCTAACATTAAGTAGCTGTATGATCTTGGACAAGTCATTTGGCATCTCTGGATCTCAATTTCATCAAACTAGGGGTGTGTGTGTGTAAGAGAGAGACAGAGAGAATAGAAACAGAGGGAGAATGTTCTATATAACCCTAATAACTTTTTGCCTGCCTATGGTAGTGGTCACAGGTCATTTGAGCTCAGGTCTTATTTGGAAACCTAAGAAATATAATCTACTAGACAGCTTGAAGTTCTCCTTTTACAATAATTTTAATAAAACATTTAAAAAGAGGAGTAGGTTGCAAGAAGTCGATGGGTAAAATGTTGATGTATGATCATAATAGGCAAGTTGATGTATAAACTGGATCACAGGCATGTTGATGTATGACCATAAGGATAAAGTAAACTATAAAACTTTTTACAGTTTACTGTAAAACTGTAAAAGTTTTACAGTTTACTTTACAGTTTACTTTAGTCACCTAGTCCACTGGTTTTCATATGATTCCATGGAGTGTCAATGTTCCTTGGGAGCATCTCAGGATCCACCAAAGGAGCCAAGAGGGCTACGTGTCCAATGTAATGAAGAAATGTCCTCTACAATATCCTCACTATTTTTGAAAAACATTCGGCCTCTGTTGGGATAACTCTAGTTACTGGGAACTCTTTCCCTCTCAAGGTGGCCTATTGCTCCTTAGAAGAACTCAGACTGTTAGATAGCTTTTCCTCATATTAAGCTGAAATTTATTTCCTGTAGCTTCAACCTATTGATCCTAGCTCTAGTCCTGTGGCAATAGAGAACAAGGTAAATCCCTTTCTCCTATGACAGCCTTTCAAATATTTAAAGACAACTAACCTGCCTGGAAGTCTCCTCTTCTCCAGTCTCAACAGCTCCACTTCCTTCACCTGTGTCCTCACATCCCACGCCACTCTCTTCTGAACACAACTTTACATATGTTGTAAACCTCATGGCCCAGAACTACCCTTAAACATTGAGGTATGATCTAATCTCAAGTGCAGAAGAATGTGAGAAAATTAAGTCTACTGGTCTAGAGATTGTGCTATGTTTACTTCTATTTATGCAGTGTGAGATTACAGTAGCTGAAAACAGGAACTCAGTAGCTCAAAACTCAGAACTGCTGTAGAGAATTGCACTAGCACAGGAGAGAGTGGACTATATGTAAGCTGGAGGTGACATGTGTCCTATTGGAAGGGTACAAACACAAAGCAAGATTATTATTTGGTAGGGATATCATAGAGGAGGTTTGGTGGGATAAGTGATACTTTCCCCCATTCCCTTTGAGCCTTGAAAGTCCATGATTCCATGAGTCAACTGACATTCTAAAATTCCTTATAAATCTCTACATTTGGACCTCTTCAGACCTTCCTCAAAAGTCAGTAAAGCAAGTTCTTGCAAGAAATCCAGTGGGCATTTAGGAGTGTAACACCACAGGTGCCCTGGTGGTTTAATACATGATCTTTCCCAAACAGGAAAGTGGGTGATAAAAATAAAAAGTAGCAGGGGCCTATTTTCAGCCCCCAAATGCAGGCATAACTTGCCCCCAAGTTATGTAAGAAATACTAGTAAGAAAAAGAGCTAGGCTTGGAATCTAGGTGTTCAGGCCCTAAAGCACAAGTCTTTATCTTCACAGCTGCAAGCTTATATCAATACCAGGCACATACACTTGGACCTTCACTTTCCAGACACTTGCATGCCTGTACCTATGAAGGGGGTGTTCAAGGATTCTTCCCTTACATCAATTCTGGGTTTGGATGACACCATAACCTGCATTTTATTCAGATCAATTTGTTCTGAGACTTTTGAACTGTGCTTTGACTTTGCCATTCTGATAGAGTGATCTCTTCAGTTAGGCATATTTCCCTCTTTGATCACCACAGTCTCTTGACAAGCCTAATCAAGATCACAGATTCCAGAGTAAATTAATAGACACTTTGCCTACACTCTTGAAGAGACCCTTTTCTTTTCTTCCACAATCAATTCAAGGAAGTTTTACTGAATACCTGCTATGAGATAATATATCTGCAAATCACTAAGAACTTCCCATTGTCTAATGAAAGGGGAAAAAAGTTCCTTAGTGTGATATGTTATATAGGACATATGTAATATGACTCCCAGCCTAATTTTGAGCCTTATCTCCAGTCACTCAGACTTCCCCTTCCCTAGCACATACACATATCCCATGATGTAGCCATACCTAACAACTTGCCATTCCCTAAACATACCGTGTGTTTAGTGTGTTTGTGCTCGTACTGTTCTCTCTGTGTGGGAGACATCTGTCTACCTGGGGGTTCACACTCAACTTCAAAATTAAACTCTAATTTCTTTCTGTAGCCTTTCTTATCTCTTCATTTCCCAAATTAATTACTCAACTGCACTCCCAAGCCAATATTCTTGTAACATTAACAAATGTTTATTAGTTAATTGCTTATGATCATATGTATTTCCACTAGACTGAAAAACAGAGGCTTTGTCTTGGCTATCCTCATATTCCCAGCACTTAGTGCAGTGTTTGTGAAATGTTGAAGGATGGATGGAAAGAAGGAAGAATGGGAAGAAGGAAGCAAGAAAACAATTTCTCCCTTTACTAAGCCTTGAGCCCCTTCAGGGTAGGTACTATGTCTTACTCATTTTTTGTGCCCACAGAGACTTATACAAAAAAGACCTATAATAAACCTCTGAAATTGAAAGCATGTAGGAAAGTAATTGTTAAACACAAAATCATTAAATATATAGCTGCCCCCCAACTGCTTACGGCCTCAAAGTTGGAAAGAATAGTTCAACTAGGAAGCAATTCAACAGCAAGACAGACAACCCCAAATATTCTAGAAGTTCAGAGAAGGCAGAAGTGAATGTGAGCTACAGCTGTGTGGGAAAGTGCTTCTCAAACTCTAAGGTGCAAAGGAATTATCTCGGGAATTTGTTAAAATGCAGAAGCTGATTCAGTAGGTCAGGGAGAGACCTGAAATCTGCATTTCTAATAAGTTTCTAGCTGATGCTGATCCTGCTGGTGTGAAGACCATACTCTGAGTAGTAGTGAAGGTGTAGAAAGCCTTCTTGGAGGAGGCACTTCTTGAGCTAGGTGCATTTCCTAGCTGCTTTAGTTAGGTGGAAAGGGTAACCTCAGCAGGAAGTATGGCATAGGTAAACAGAAGCAGGAAAAAAAAATGTTTTATTCCCAGGAGAGGAAAGGGACCCACATAAATGGAGCAGAAGGGTCTTATAAAGGCATAATTAGTGATAATGTGGCTAGAGCGCTTAGGTGGGGCCAGATTATTAGCAGCATCAAAAACTCTTCTGAGGGGTCTGGATTTTCCATTGTAAATTCTTAAGCAAGAACTTGATGTATCATCTTCATACCTTATATTGTCATAGAAATGTTCAGTTTACAAAACACATTTCTCCTATGCATTTGTCATCTGATCCTCACAACAACCCCGAGAGTTAGGTCAGGTGTTTTGTTTTCATTCCCATTTTACAGGATGAGGAAAATGAAGCTCCACAGAAGTGAAGTTAGTTTCCCCAAGGTTACCGAAAGTTGAATTAGAAGCAGTACCAAAACTAAATTTTTATGACTCCAACTCCAAAGCCATTTTGCAACACATCATGCCACAGATTGCCACTTTAAACCAGAGGGTCCTAAATTGCATTTGTGAAATTATCTTCACATTATTCCAATCTTTGCTTTAACTGTAGCTTATTATCTGGCTAAGGAAAATCTGCTTTTAGAAATATAATACTCTGACCCAAAAGACTATTAATTTCTTTCTACTTAGTCATTAAAGGGTTTTTACCTGCCTTCCTCCACTCTCATTATATGTTAAAAAAGAATGAAATTATTGGAATAAGAATGTGGGAGGCACCTGTTAATCTATTTTGTTTGAGAAAATTAAATGAAACTAGTTTGAATCTCTAAATGATAGCATGAGAGTCTCCTCCCTGAAGTCTTGCTATTGTAATTTCATTTGCCCTGTACCTTTTATTTGTAGTCCCAGCCAGGAGAATTGATCAATTGATTACTCTATTATTGCCTATTGTGATCCTACAGGAGTCTATTGTTCTCCAAATTCCCTTCTTTATAGATTCTTTTGGAGATTTGCAGAGTAAGGGACTGACAATGTATGACATCTGCGTCATACTTTCTTTTCAGTTGCAAACAATGTGTTTGGCCACGTTGGAATTAAGTGGGTCCAAATTCCATCAAAGCAGCTCAGGAATTAGAAAACTTTTTTTTTCTAGAAAAAAGAGAGAGAAAGAGAGAGAGAGAGAGAGAGAGAGAGAGAGAGAGAGAGAGAGAGAGAGAGAGACGGAATTCAAAGATCTATAGAACTTGGATGATCAAACAAGTCATGGAAATCCAGCAGGTTCTCAACCAGCATTTCAAACTTGATTAATTTCTGACATATCTGTTGAATATTCAGACAGTATCAAATTGAGTTTATTTGTGTTTATTTCATTACTATGTAGGCAAAAAATGTACTGGCTGTGTGACCTTGGGCTAGTCCTTTAACCTCTGTGAGCCTCAAATATTATATCAGTATCTGAAAATAGAATAATGAATTGTACCTATCTCCCAGGTTTACTGTGAGGATTAAATGGAATAATGTACACGAGGCACTTTGTACACTGTCTGGCACCAGAGTAGATGCTCACTAAATGGTGGTTAGTGCTCTCCCACTCACTCTCACACTTACTCTGAAAAGAACACGAAGGTAAACTTAGGAAGACCTGCAGAAGACATCCCTGTGTCTTTAAAGGCAGGGAACTGGAGAACCCAGCTGTTATCTGGTAAATTGTATTTATATAGAGCCAAGGCAGATCATTTGGATCAGTGACTCTCACTTTCTGGACTGAGACCCACAGTAAGAAATGCATTTTACATACTTTTACAAAAACAATTATTTCCACTAATGCAACTGGAAATTTTCATTCTATTCTATTCCAATCTTGTCTCTTCTATACTATTGCATTAGGAAAGAAATGATGGTCAAGATCCATACAATCAACTTTAAAAAAAAAAAAAGAATGGGTTTCAACCTGTAGATTGAAAAAATGCTTATTTACATGCTCCCAAACTCCATTTCCATCAACCAAGGAAAGAAACAGTTCCCAGTAGTACTATCTAGATTATTGGTCCTATTCATACTTCAGATTTTAGCTGGAATGCTAAGCATTCCCTCATTTCTCTAGTCTAGATCATGTCCCTATGTTATATGTTGCTGTATGATCATGCTACTTTTCTTCAGAGTATTTGTAACTGTTGATAATTATATATTTATTTGTGTTTTTTGATTAATATATATCTCCGCCAAATAGAATGTAAGGTCCATGAGAATAGGAACTTGTCTATCTTTTTCATTAGTATGCTTTAGCATTCAACCCAGCCCAACACCTAGTACATACGAGGTACACTATAAATATAGTCATGAGTTGCTTGATGATGGGAATACATTCTGAGAAATGTGTTACCAGGTGATTTCATTGTTGTGGGAACATCATAGACAGCATAGCCTACTACACACCTAGGCTATATGGTACAGCCTATTGCTCCTAGGCTACAAACATGTGCAGCCTGTGACTGTACTGAATACTGTAGGCAATTGGAACACAATGGTAAGCATATGTATATCTAAAGATATCTAAACCTAGAAAGGGTATAGTAAAAATACAGTATAAAAGATAAAAGATGGTATATCTGTTTAGGGCACTCACCATGAATGGAGCTTGCAGGACTGGAAGTTGCTCTGGGTGAGTCAGTGAGTGAGTGGTGACTGAATGTGAAGGCCTAAACCCTTACTGTACACTTAAGACTTTATAATCATTTGTAATAACACTTATGCCAAAATGCAAAAACACTGTACAGCCATAGAAAAATATTTTCTTTCTCTATATCATTATTCTCAGCTTTTTTTGGTTATTTTATTTTAATTATTTTACTTTTTAAATTTTTTTTTGTTAAAAACTAAGACACAAACATACACATTATCCTAACCCTACAGTGGGTCAGGATCATACTTATCACTGTCTTCTACCTCCATATCTTGTGCCACTGGAAGGTCTTCAGGTACAATAACACACATGGAACTGTCATCTCCCAGGATAACAATGCTTTCTTCTGGAATACCTCCTGAAGGACCTGCCTGAGGCTAACAGGTCCTCATAATGATATAGAGATAATATAATATAATATAATATAATATGTAATATAATATAATATAATAATATAATAATGATATAGAGAAAGTTTTATAAAATAAAACTTTTTATTTTATAAGTAGAAGGAGTACACTCTAAAATAATGAAAAATGTATGGTATAGTAAATACATAAACCAGTAACAGTTATTTACGATTCTTATCAAGTAACATACACTGTATATAATTGTATGTGCTATAATTTTGTAAGACTGGCAGTGCAGTAGGTTTGTTTATACCAGAATTACCACAGACATGTGAGGAATGTGTTGCCCTATGACCTTAGGATGGCTCTAGGAATTTTTCAGCTCCATTATAATCTTATGGTCTTTTTTTCAGCTCCATTATAATCTTATGGTCCTTTGTTGACCAAAACATTGTTAAAAGGTGCATGACTCTATGTGCTAAATGGAGGAATGAACAAACTAATAAGTGAATGAGTAAAGGATTTCATAAACCTATATGTAAACTCAGTCATTCAACCTACTATGAAATAATTAGTTGGATTTGCTTTCCACAATAAAAGATGTGAGGAGACTCTGTTAAAAACTGCCTTCTCCTGTAGACTGTAAGCTCCCTAAGTGGTAGTATTATGCCTGGTTTTGCTCCCCATTGCTTCCCAGAACTAGCACAGTACCTAGCAAACAGCAAATTCCTCAACAAGTTTTGTTGCCGTAATAATGAACATATAGGTGAGACTTTTGGAGCATTCAGAAATTTCACAAAAGGCTTCCAAGGTGAATCTAATGATTGCAGATGGTCTCACACATGAAACCTTTAGCAGTACAGATATCACAGAATGTCAGAGGTGAAAGGGACCTTACACATCAGTTGGGAGTTAGCAAACGCCTCCTGTAAAGGGCCAAATAGTAAGTGCTTTCAGCTTTGCAGGCCATATGGTCTCTGTCAAAACTTCTCAACTCTGATGTTGTAGTGGGAAAACAACCATAGACAATACTTAAATGAATAGGGTGGCTGTGTTCCAATAAAACTTTATCTACAAAAACAGCAGACAGGATCTGGCTGCAGTTTGCTGACTCAAATTAACTCTAATCCCATCTTAACTGAACTCCCACGTTTTATAAGTGATAAAAAAGAGGGACCATTTCCCCAGAGAGGGGAAATCATACTCTTCAAGGTCATACCACTAACAAAAGAAAGTGGGAACTTTCAACTCCCAACTTTGATTCTCATGATACCACATAGCAGCCATGTTTCAGGGTCTGCCTCCTTCAGTCCTGATGGTAGCATTACCCTGTCTTGTTTATTGAAGCTAAGGGACTTTATCTTAAATTTGATTTCTGTTGGTAGTTTTTCATTTTTACTTTTTATTATATCATTCATGTAGTCTGAAAGCCTTGGGGGTGATCAGCTTCATGGAGCGAATATACAACTTCCTTTATTTTGTTCAGTTTCCTGGAGTTCTGTCTTCTCACAAATTCAGACACAGTGTGTACTAGGTTCTCTTAGGCAAAATGTTCTGATTTCTATAGTATTAAGAACTGGATGGCGAAATAAGAGATGAGAGCTCTGTCATATCATATCCTACCATACAACTTATTCAACTTGCTCACAAATTATTCAGTAGCAGGGATTCACTGCGTTCCTACTGTATATGCAGCACTAAGCCAGATTTGGGGGGAAAGGAATAGTAAGAATGAGAATATTAATAACAACTAACTTTTTTGAGTTCTGACTATATGTCAAAGACATGTACGGCTTCTCTAAATCCTCAACACAGCACCTTAAGGAAGGATCAGATAGATTAAATTGCTTGGATTGGAATCCAGTTTGGTCCACATCTAAACTCCAGGCTGTCTCTACTACTATTGCTGTTCTTAAGGCCATAAATTCCTGAATACCCTTCAATGGGTTAGAAGTCAAGAACTTAAAGCACATAGTTCAGTATCTAGCACATAGTAGGCACTCATCTGTTCTTAATGCTCATCACTGTCACTCACATGCTAATCAGTAGGCACATATTAATGTGTTTCTGACCCCACTGAACCTCTCAACATACCCTGAACAAGTGATAGCCTTCCATACCACTACCTTTGCATGGAATGTCCATTCTTCCTGGAATGCTGCCCACCAATGTCCTGTGCTCTACCAAGACTCATCTCAAATGTCACTTCCTCTATGACACTTTCCTGATGCCCCCGGAGAGATGGAATCAGTTCTCTTTCATGCTTTCCCCTTCACTTTGTTTAAACCTTTATTCTTGGATCTATTAAAGCATCTGTTCTCTGGTTTATCACATTCACTATGAACTCTACTGAGACAGAGGCTGTCTTATTGATTTCCCTTTTAAAATAACATCTATTGTGTGTTTTTAATATAGAAAAGCATAAAAAAGAAAAAAAGAACAATAATTCATTTCTCAGAAACCCCTTTTGGCCTTTAAAAAATAAAGCAATATATGAACATGGTAAAAAAAATTCGAACTGTACAAAAAAGTACAAAATGAAAATTAAAAGTCTCCCACTAGCTGACCCTCATCCCAGAAAAAATCTTTGATAACAGTTTCTTGCATATCCTACCAGAATAACATGTGTACATCTGTCAGAACTTATGTATATACTGTATCTTATATAATTTTAATTTTTGTAAACACAATGTTATACACTTTAATTTTTTCACTTAATTCTATATCTCAGACATTTTTAAAAATCATCACATTTAGATCAACTTCATTCTTTTAAGTAGCTGCAGAGAATATTATTTGGGATGGAATATAAGTTAGTTAACTAGTCTCCTATCTATGGACATTTGGTCTTTTGTCAGTCTTACTATTATCAGTGATACTGTAATAAAAATCCATATTGTAACTCCTTGTGAATGTGAGAAAGTACCACAATTCATTGAATCAAAGATGCATTCCAGTTTCAGAGACACTAAAAAATGCATAACATACACATCCATAAAATAAATGTGCACCTTAGAATCAATGAAATACGGTATGTTTATGGGGCAGTCTCCAAGAAGTGGAATTGATAGATGAAAGTGTACATGAATTTAAATTTTGGCATGTGTTGCCAAATTGCTTAAGAAAAAGGCTACATCAATTTCCATTCCCACCAATAGGGTATGAGACAGAACATTTCTATATACTTTTGCCAACACTTGGCAATGGCCATTTTTTAAATTGCGAAACAAAGAGACTGTACTTAACTTACATTCATGAAGTACAGTTTGAAAATCAATGCACTAAATTCCTTTTCAATCTTACAGCCTGGCGATACCCTGATTTCTTGTGAAATTTCAACAACTAAGTGGCCCCAGCAAATCAGAAGTTTTCAAGTAAAAGTTCATTCAAAGAGAAAGTTTTCCATTCAGAGAAGCATCTCTGAGCCAAAGCACAGCAAGACAGACAATAAGGATAGATGCAGTGTTGAACATTTTATAGAAGAAAAACACTCCCTTCCTCCCACAGGAGCAGCTGAGACCACTCAGATTTGAAGTAAGAGTTCAGCCATCTCTGCCCCCTTTCCTGACCTTGTTTAACTGATTGCCTTCTTGGATTTATGGACCATGTTTCAGCCAGCCCCCAAATCTGTCCCAAATCATGCGTTTTCTGGGAAAAGATCTATCTCCCATAGGAAGATATCTTATTTCATCCATTGATCTTGACATCTAGATAACAAAACCTGTTCTTGAGAGTGATACACTTTTAGCTGACTTGAAAGCTTTGAGTTTTTGTTGTGGTCCTCTTGGTGTTGGGATGGGTGATTCTTCCCCTTCATATAGGTGTTCTTGTTACCAAGAGTGAGGTGGCTATCTGGTGTTCCTCCTCTCTTGGGAGAAGTGAGCTCGTGGGGATCTTCAATAGAGTGCCTGCTTAGTCAAATACTCCAGAGAAGAGCAGACAGATGAAAGCTATTTAATTGATACAACAAATATTTATTGAGCAAATACCGAATGTCAGGCACTATTCTGAGTGCTAGTGATATAGCAATGAACAAAACATCCAAAACTCCTGCCTCAGTGGAGCCTACACTGTGTGTGTGTGCATGTGTGTGTGTGTATGCATGCATGCATATGGATGTGTGCAGGGGTGTGGAGTCGAAAGGACACAAACAGTAAAGAAACCAAAATATATAGTATGGCAGATGGTGTTATGAAAAAAAACAAATCAGGGAAAGGGGATAGGGAATATTAGGGGTTGGTTTAGCTATCATTTATTGAACACCTACTATTTGCCAGGCCCAGTGCCAGGTATGTTCCATACATGATGAAATAAGAGAGATGAAGAATAAGACTAAGGTGGGACGAGAAAGAGAGCATCTCCACTTAGCTTGTCTTTAAAATCAGTATGAGGGCTGACACTGTCCAGGTTTACTACAGAGTAGTGGACAAAGAAGGGAGAAGGCAAAGTGAACCACTTCTCAGGTTTTGGTGCTGTTAGGTCTTCTTCATAGCATGTCTTCAGGATTTATTCAGGAGGCTATTTTAAGATCAGACACACTCCTATTCTGATATTAAGTACAATACAGCACCCAAAGGCAAATCTATACTCTTCTGGATGATCTATACAGCTCCTCTTCTTCCAATCACACAGTGATTAAATGTATAAGGAAGAAAAGCTTGAGTGCAAAAGTGTTTGCGGTGCTAGGGGTTGCATATGTCAAAAAATAAATAAACAAAATTGGTGAGTGCTATGGAGAGGTATGGGTTAGATCAATATAGACCATGACAGAAATGCTACTTGGGGAAAAAAGACCACTATGGGAGGCGGGGAAGAAGAGTGTGTGACTAAGTGTAAAGGATGGAGAAAAGAGAAAGAACAAAAGCAGGAGAAAAAAGTCAGTTGAGCTGCCGCTGAGATCATGGGAAACAAGTAAAAACAAAATCTCCACTTTGCTTCCCCTGCACAGACTTAACCCCCCATCCTCAAACAAGCATTATCAAAGCCAAAGAGTTGGTTAAAACGCTTTCCAAGCGCTGTGCAAAATCAAGGAAACTAATAGTCATTTTTCTCGTCTGGGAAGGATAGGCCTCTCAACATCAAAGAATGGCCCTTCTTTTCAATGAGGCAGCTTCCCATAGCGGGACCTGGCTTCCTTAATCTCAGTAAAACTACAATAAATGCACAAGCCCCCTTTTGTGTGGAACTTCTATCTAATCAAAACTAATCGCCAAACAGATCTTTGCCTAACATATCTGAGTAACAGAGCTGAAATCTTTTCCCTAGCAGAGGCCCCCGGTAAGCTCCTGTGAATGAGGGAAAGGGTGATTGGGCTGTCTGGCTTCCTCAGTGTTCTGGGAAAACTCTACATTGACAGGAATCAAATCAGATAAACCCAAGGCACTTGGAGAACAAGGATACAGTCCAACTCTCTACGTTTAGATTGACTGGGACCAGGCAGATCCAGCTACTGACAAATTGAAAATGCCTCAAAACCTGTTTTCTGGGAGGGGAGCTGAGGAAGTCTAATAGTGTGTGGGGGAGGGAGCTGTTGTGTGAACTGACATGGAGGCCCCAATTTAAAGATGCTAAATGTTCAGTCTCTAAGGAGGAGCTAAAGAAGCCCCCTTGTGTAAGCTAACTTGTCCAGCAAAACAGTCAAGGCAAACCAGGGCTCCAGTAATTGGGAGCTACAAATGGCTACCATTTATTGAGTGTCTATGGCAAGCCAGGTGAGGTACAATGTGCTTTGCTCATATTAACTTATTTAGTCTTCAAATCAACCCCATTAAGTATATAGTATTATTATTCCAACTTAATAGTTAGAAAATTCTGACTCATAGAGGTTAAGGAACTTGCCTGAAATTACAACTAAGTGGGTAAACTGGGATTCGAACCTTGGCCAGGTCTGTTCAACAGCAAAGCTTGTGCTCTTTCTACTACCTGAGAGCACCTTTCCAGTAATCTAGTGCATTTGGTACAAAATTTTCTCTGTCATGTATTTTTTTCTCCATACAACTTTTCCTTATTTTGCTTCTGCACCTTAATGGAGGGGCCTTTATAAGGTCCATTCCTCTCCCCTGTAATATTCTCTCTCTCTTCAGCCCTGAGACCTATTGAGAACTTGAGAGCCTTACTGGATTTAAAATTTAAAACTCACTTCTCTTGAAAAAGTTTTCGAATCCTAGGACACCCTCATTGGAAATCTGTTACATAGTCCCAACCTTTGCATTGTGGTGGGGCTGACCTAAAGTTCAGAGAGGGGAAATGACAAGCCAAAGGTCAAAGAGCTACAGAATGGTGAAGTTTGTGTCAGGACTAAACCCAAGTCTCCTGAATCCTAGTCCAGCACTCTTTTCCCTCCAGCCTCCCTCTCCTTGTTCTCCACCCCCACCCCTGATTAAGCTCTCCTTCCCTGATTAAGCCCATTATATCTTCCCACCCACTAGTCCATCCTACACACTTAATCTTGTTCATTACTATCCAAAGCAGGGCCTCTACATCAGTCAAGCCTGTCACCTTAAGCCCACTTCACTGCTCATTTACTCTAGAGTCTCTTCACACATGTGCATAATGTTTGTGGCTTACAGATTTTTTTTTTATAGCTAGCTTAACCTCCTCAGATCCATCAGCTCCTTTAAAAAATTTTTCTTTCATATTCCTTTGTGTCCCCCAGAGGCCTTAAAGGTGCTTAGTAAACATTGGTTAAATTAACAAATATTGTCTCCTTGAAAAAAAATGAATGTTTGCTAAAAGAATATATCCTCGACCAAAAGAAAAAACAGGGTAGAAAGACTCCTTATCAGTTCTCATTAGAATTTGACAAAGTATACACTAGTTAATTAGCCCTTAGCAAAGGCTTAGATAAGAGTCTGAGGATGCTAATTAACCCCAGGCCTCACACAAACCAAAGACAGAAAAGTGGGAAAATATTTTAAGCAAATTTTGTTTTCAAGAGAGTATGCTTACATGAAATCCAAGCATGGCATATTTACAACATTGTATGTTTAACTGCTGTAGCAACTGAGCCAGACTAGAAGCAAAGGGACCAGGAAAACATGGCAATTCATCTTCAAAGCAGCTCACTCACCACTTAATTCTCAAAACACTTCTTTAGGTAGGTAAGTATTATTATTCCACTTCAACAATGGGGAAACTAAGATATCCAGGCTAAGTGACTTGTGGGGGCTTAATGTTGCCCAAGGTATATAGACATGGAATGGATATTTTAACACATTCATTAATGCTTATAAACCACTAAGAACATTGTCCCAAAAATACAGGTATGCCTGACATTCGAGCTTTCAAAGTTAATTTTAAAAGGGGTATGAATCAAATCCTATTTTCAATGCACAGAGAAGTTTCCCAGTGGTGAGTAAGTTCTTTGGTAAAGTAAACATCCCTCTCATTTATCCATTTGGTAAATAACCTCCTGCCTTTTTAAACACAAAATCCCTGGATGAGCAGTCTGACCAAAGAAAAAGAGCTAGAATCTACCAGTATAACTCACAGAAGTGCAGCGATTTAGGGTGTTTTTTCAAAATGCTAATAACTACTTCATTTATTATACTGATTAGACTTCACACTTGCTTTAAGGGTAAGAGTAAGGGTTGACCATCCATGACACAGAAGGATTGTTGTTATCAGCACTTGGCAGAATTTCATTCAGCTATTTGAAATCATAAGAGAGCACTCTGATTCATTTTTAAAAGGCTTGCAGCCTCTTTAATAAAATTTACAAAAGTATTTTCAAAGTGTTAAGTAAGTAAACGGGAAAGAGAAGTGCAATAAAGTTGTCTTTTCTGAGTTGTCTGTCCCCTGGAAACCATTAACATCCATCTAAGTTAGCTCAAGGACTTAGTATCATTTTAAGTAATCAAGGAGAAGGCTCCAGGCTTTCTAATCTAATTGCCATCTCCAGGGAAGTACCTTCTTCACTCAGCTAGGTTGAACGGGAAGAGCATCTCTAGGGATTAAGAAGTGAGTGATTTGGACTGTAGATTTTTCAATCATTTTGATGGTGCTTGTCTTAGGAATTAAGGGGTTTTTTTCCCCTTCCAAATTTGGAATTTAATGAAAGACGCCGGCCTGTGTGGGTCTGTGTAACAATCTACCTCTTTGGTGAACACCACTAATCTGTGAGGGCTGGTATGCTTCTCCTTCACATTTCAAGGGCTGGTCTCAAGAATTTGTACTAATCTGACAGGAACAGGAAAGAAAGTAGTATTATCCTAAAAGATTTTTTTCTGAGCCAGCTGGGGAAGAGAAATTTTATAATCAGAATCAGTGAGAGTTTAGAAACTTAACATGATGTCTGAGATTCTTAGAAAATGCTACAAACTCCTTGCTTTTAACACTCTTCTTTGTATTTTGGTATAGAAGAGGGGCCCTTACCTATTCCAACACTATCTTTTCTCCTGGCATCTTAATATATGAGTCAGTCAGTGAGTCCAGCATTTGCAGTTCTCATTTCTGGAGCTATTTGCCTCCCACGTGCAGCTTCAACCATGCTCCAACCCCTAGATAAATCTAAATAATAGTTGAGTGGGGAAGCATTTAAATAGCTCTAATTCAACTTTCTAGTCTGTAGTTAATGTTACTTAACTATATGTCACATCACTGTCATTGCTGGTCTATCCCTATCCTGTACCTCAGTTCTGGTAATTTGATGGCTCTTCAGTTCACTTCAGCAAGCTTTAATGAGCACCAATTATGTGACAGGTATTCCAGTTAGGCCTTAGAGATAGCTCAGCTTCATCAGGTTTCGGACATGTAATCCTAAAATACAGCATTTGTTCAGAGCTAGAGGTATATCCAGAGGGCTATGAGAGTCCAGAAGAGATGTACTCACCACTTTGTATGTTTGTTAATAATGGAAACCGAATCCCTCCTTCCCTCCATGAGCTGTTCATGTTGCCTGAATTCCTAGTACCCTTAGTTTAGCACTTCTAGTGTTGGTAGGGTTGGAGCCATACAGTCATGCTGTGAGGGATATAAATGTGTGTGTGTGCGTGTGTGTGTTTATTTTTTCTTACAGTTTCTGTGAGTTAGGAATTTGGAAGCCGCTTATCTTGGTGGTTCAGGCATTGGGTCTCACATCAGACCACAGTCAAGATGTTGGCTGGGGCTGCAATCATTTGAAGGTTTGCCTAGGACTGAAAGATCTACTTCTAAGGTCGCTCACTTACAAAATTGGCAAGTTGATGCTGGTTCTTGGCAGAAGACTTCAGTTCTTTCCCCATGTGGGCCTCTCCACAGGGCTGCTTGAGTGTCCTCACTCATGCAAGAAAGACTTGGCACTTGGCTTCCCACAGAGTGAATAAGCCAAGAGGCCAAAGTGGAAGCTGCAATGTCTTTCATAGCCTAGCTTTAAAAATCATACACTGTCACTTCAGCTATATTCTATTGGTCACACAGACCAGTTTTGAGTCAGTGTGGGAGGAGACCACACAAGGGTGTAGATAGCAGGACTTGAGAATCATTGGGGGGTCATCTTGGCAACTGGCTACCACAGGCACAGAGCAAAGCAAAACAAGGTGGAGACTGAATTGGTGGGAGTGAGAAGTGGTGGAAAATGGCGAAAAACCAGTACCCTTTATTGCCCATCCTATTTAAAATAGTATATGCATTCCTGCCATTCTGTACCCCTTTAGTCTGTTTTATTTTTCCTCAGAGGACTTAATGCCACCTGACATATTATATATATATATATATTTTTTTTTTTTTTTTGGTGGGAGGTGGGTACGGAACAGAATCTCACTCTGTCACCCAGGCTGGAGTGCAGTGGCATGATCATCGCTCACTACAGCCTTGAACTCCTGGGGTTAAGTGATCCTCCTGCCTCAGCCTCCCAAGTAGCTGGGAGGCCTGTACCACCATGCCCAACTAATTTTTAAAAAACTTTTGACAGAGACGGAGTCTCATTATGTTGACTACACTGGTCTTGAACTCCTGGCCTCAATACATATTTACTTATTAACTATATCATTAAATAAAATAGTTACAGAATAAAAACTCCTTGATGTAAGGGACTTAGAATGTTTGTGTGTTTGAATGTATAAAAATTGAGTTCTTAAAAGTTACCGAGTCCCTCATCCCATCCCTAGATAATCTGATTCTAGAAATCTGGAAATCTATACTCTTTTAAAAACTTCCCAGGTGATTTTTTATAGTCATCCAGGGAAGTGAATCACAACTCTAAACAATAAAGAAGTTACTTTTGATGCCGTAAATGGCTTTTCCTAACAGGAGGGTGTCTGGAACTAGAATTGACCATTGGATGGAGAGAGAGAGGGAGACAGAGAGAGAGAGAGAGTCCACCAGGATTTCACTTATGTGACATTTATTGAGGACCTACTATGTTTCAGGCAGTATTACAGGCATTGGAGATACCACAAAGATGGATGAGACAGAAAAAAGTCCTTGGAATCATATAATTTATATTCCAGTGGGAGAGCTAACAGTGAAGGTGGCATGAGGGACAGCATGCCAGAGGTGTGAAGCAGAGCACAACAATTGGCATATAAACAATATACAGAAATTAAAGTAAGCAGGCAATTGGTGTAGGTGGTAGAGAAGGATTAGAAGGAGTGGTATGTGTTTCATTAATAAAAAACTATGTTCATGTAGTGACTTTATATTTAATTTTTTTCAAGTTTTCATGCACAAGAAATTCCCATGTGCATATCTGGGATCACAAATAGCTTCCCCAGTTTTGCCTGGACTCTACTCCCTTCTTCATCTCTCACTCAGAATGCAAGTAAGCATCAGTAACTTTATTATAAAACAGTGTTTACCAAGGTTTTGAGGCATTTTTTTGTTTTGTTTTATTTCGTTTTTACACTACAGGACTTTTCAGAACCTTTGATATGTTAATATGCATTGTGAATTTCAATGTGGAGGATGAAGCTAATAAACATATTTTCTAATCTTATATGGTCTCAGAACCTATTTTTTCCCTGGAAAAGTCTCCGGTACATGTGTTGCATATATGGAATACCTTTGGGAAATGTTGGCTTACAGCAAGGAAGTTAGATGAAATTTTAAGTGGTAGAGACTGGCCAGATGTTTACCAGATTTGTTTCTTCTTCTTTTTGGACATTTCCTCTCTTTTTGAGATTACATTTGCCAGCCTCACTTGAAGTTACATGCAGCCATGTGGCTGAGTTCTGACCAATGAAATATGGGTAGGAGTCTTATATGCCCCTTCCAGGTATTATCCATAAAAACTTGTCATGTGATCTTCGACATACTCTCTCTTCTCTCATCTGCCCTCAAATGTAAAGGATTTCATGGAAGACTGTGATGCCTTAGGACAAGGTTGGCAAACTATGGCCCATGGGCCAAATCTAGATGCCACCTATTTTTGTAAACAAAATTTTATTGGAACACAGCCACACCTGTTTTTTTGTTTTGTTTTGTTTTGTTTTTTAAGTATTAGCTATGGCTGCTTTTGTGTTCAACAGCAGAAATGAGTAGTTGTGACAGAAGCATGCTCACAAAGCCTAAACTATTTATTACCTGGCCCTTTACAGAAAAGTTTGCTGACTCTGACCTTAGGCTATGCAGAAACTTGATGGAAGGAGCCTGAGTTCCTGGATGACTTCATGGAACAGAGGTGCCTGTTTCCTTCATGGACTCACCCTGGACCTTTATTATATTAAACACCTGACAGTTTGGGTTGGTTTGTTACTGCAATTAGCCTAACATATTGTTAAAGGATGTGCTGGCTACTTTGTTTGCCTCTGCAGATCAACTCTCTACCTTTTTTTCACCCTGTTTTGTGCCCAGGGAGAATGCCCACACTTCCGTGAATAGTCACATCATTAAACTCTTTTAAATTAGTCTTTTGAGTGTGATATCTGCTTCCTGCTGAGACCCTGACTGATATAAGGAATAACCTTGACTTTATTTATATTTTTAAAAGTCCTCAAATTTCAGTATTTTTGTTATTAATATATTATTGCAGTACACCCCACAGCGGATGGAGACACACTAGTATTATTACAGCAAATACGGGTGAAAAAATACTAGATTTGTCTCCACATCGCATTTAAAATAAATTAATATTTATTTATTAATATTTAGTTCTCAAGGCTGGATAGTACAGAAAGAACATCCCTCCAGGATTTGGAGACCCAGAGTCTTCTCTTTGCTCTGCCCTTGGCTGCTTTGTGTCCTCTCTCCCTTATTGCCAATGATCAGAGCTCTTCAGAAGGTTGTACCAGATGGTCTGTCCTACAAAAACCCCTCCCCTCAATATTTGATAATGATTCCAAGAATCCACTACTAACCAAACGTGCTAAAAATTCAGCATAGAATCCCCTGGGTTTATAAATTTATTGAGATTCTTCAGCAGGGGAATTTCTGCTTTATACTCAGTTAACCAGGTAATGCTGTCAATCTACTATTTTAAGAACACAAGCTAATAGAGATCTTACTGTATTTAATTAACACAGATTAAATTTAATAAAACCATTTTTCACCTCTGTGAATCAAGAATGTTGTTGATATTCTTTCCTACATAAATTGCTCTCTACAGCTTAAGGGTAAACTAGTCTCAGTAAACTAGTTCATAAATAGCTGAATTGCCATTTAAGAAAAAAAGTTTAACTGAATCACTTTTTGGAAACTGGATTTCTTCAGGGCTGGAATCATAGATCATGCACTGGCCAGAGTGAATAGTGAAGTCTCCATTGGCCTACAGGTTATTTACTGAGCCTTATAATAGACAGGAGACTGGATACACATTGAACCTAGGAGCTTTTCCATAAGGCAATAACATCAATTTCAATCCAGAACAATCTGTGGTATTGATTAACTTTGGGGATCTCTTTCACCACTACTGATCTGCCTCATCTTTTATTCAACAGTTCCCTGAAAGAAATTTAGAGGCAACTATGGAACACCTGAGGCAAATCATACTCGTGAGTTGTCTGAAACACTATTATCTACTCAGTACAAACCCTTCTTAGAGAATAGAGAAACTGCAGATTTTCAGCCCTTTCTGAAACTACGCTATAAAGGACATTGAGTCAGAAATCAGAAGCCCAGGGTTCTTGAATCACTAAGTAGCTGTGCATCCTTGAACAAATCATCAAAATGATATTGACCTCATTTTCCTAATCTGTAAAAGGAGGATACAGATAATCTACTTTATAGGGTTGTTGAAAGGATTCAAAGAGATTAAGCATGTAAACACTTATTACAATGCCTAAGACATAGCACTATTATTATTAGAGTATTATTTCCTAGAAAGTAGATCAACCTCACCTTTATAGTTCTATTTGCATCTACTCTTCAATGTAAGTCATCTGCTATAAAAATGCCTAGTTTATGACCGTCCCTTTAAAATATTGTGCCCTCGACCATGAGTGTATTATTAAATTATAAGTTGTATTATTTATTATCATCGTATCTATGCTTGTCTTCTTCTAAAATTCCCTGAGCACTGTAGGTATGTCTTATGCCTTAAGGTTTATAACTAATCCCCACAGTGGCAGTCAGGTAACATAAATGAGCTAAACAGGGTGGGCGGGCACTGAGGTCTAAAGGGGCAGCTCATTAAGTCCAGCTGAACATTGCTATGTGGGAAAGCAAGCCTAGTATAGCCAGATTCTAGCATATTATTTTAAAGAAGGTAGAAAATCTATATCTTTTAAAAATGTAAATTCCCTTGATGTTTATATATTGAAAATAATTTTTTTTTTAAAAAAAGCATTGTACAGATCAAATAAAAGATATCAATACCTTCAGGCTAGATTTGGCTGTACTATTTACTAGCTTGTGTGACTTTGGGTATTTACTTAACCTCCTTGGACCTCAGCTTCTACAATTGCAAAAGGGAATAAGAGTACCTAACTCATAAGGCTGTTATGGAGATTAAATGAGGTACTGCATATAAAGAAAACAATTAGAATAGTACCTACCACATGGGTGGCACTTGGTAAATGCTAACTATTATCATAATCATTAAAAACATTATTGATAAAAAGATTTTAATTAACAACAATTTTGTCATTAATACCAATGGCATTAGAATACAGTCTAACAAATACATGTAATCACATGCAACTGATGATATTATTAGTATTAATAATTGATATTCTTATCTATTCTTTCTTCCTAAGCTTAGCACGGTACTAGGCATAAAGTAAGGACTTTTCATTCTTTATTTTCTTCCTATCTCTCTCTCTTTATGACTAATAAAATACCAGTTCATACTGAGTCTAATGAACACATTTCTCTTTCTCTCTTGAATTTGAATTTTCTTTTTGACCCCCACTATTATTGCCTTATTTTAGGCCCTCATCATTTCTCACCTAGATTATAACAGTAGTATTGTCACTGGTATCTTAGTCATGGTTTTGATACCCTCCAATCCATTTCCCATTCAGCAGCCACAGTGATTGTGCTAAAATACAAGTCTGCTTATATCTTGCCTCTGCTCAGAAATCTTCAAATGCACCTCAACAACAATATATCATTTCCCTGTCATATCCATTATGTCTGCTATGGTTTTAGTCCTGGATCTGCCTCTTACTTGCTATGTGACCTTTGGAAAGTTACTGAGCCTCAGCTTTCTCATATCTACTGCACTGAGTAGTTGTGAGGATTAAATGGTTTAATTTAATATGTATAAAGCAGTTATCACAGTGCCTGGCTCATAATAAGTACTTGATAAATGGAAATACTATCATCACTCTGATTTGATTAATGGTTATATTAACCCCTACATTAATCTGTAGGATCCAGGCACAAAGAACATCTCAGTTTAACACGTCAGATTATTTCATACCTCCATATCTATGAACACGTATACTGTGATAAATTAATTGTAATCCCTAGAGCAAGCACTATAAAAACCTCCCTCTCAAAAAAAAAAAAAAAACCTCCCTCTCCTTTCCCCACAAATAGACAATAACCAAGAGACAAAGCTAAAAAGCCAAAATTGAGAGGAGATAAAATGGAAAACTAAAACAAACAAAACAAAATTTAACAACTTTCATTAATTCAAAAAAGGAGGAACAAAGGAACAGAGAACAGAGGGAGAGAAATATAAAACAAATAGCATTAGTAGACTTAAACTAAATCATAACAATTATACTTAATGTAAATGGACTAAACATTGCAATTTTTAGGCGGAGACTGCCATAATGAATAAAAAGCAGGACACATCTGACACAACTATAGAGTCAGAATTTAAGTCTAATGAATCTCACTTTATATAAAGATAAAATCAGACAACAATTTCAGCATATTATGGGGGCACAAATGTTTAGGTTACATATATTACCTTTGCCGCACCCCCCAAGTCAGAGCTTCAAGCATGTCCATCTCCCGGATGGTGCGCATGCCACCCATAAGGTGTGAATATACCCGTGCCTATATCCCCCCTCACACCTGCCCGACACCTGATGAATGTTACTACTATATGTGAACATAAGTGTTGATCAGTTAATACCAATTTGATGGTGAGTACATGTGGTGTTTGTTTTTCCACTCTTATGATGCTTCACTTAGTAGAATGGGTTCCAGCTCTATCCAGGATAATAAAAGAGGTGCTAGATCACTGTTGTTTTTTGTGGCTGAGTAGAACTCCATGGTATACGAATACCACATTTTATTAATCCACTCATGTATTGATGGGCACTTGGGTTATTTCCACCTGTTTGCAACTGTGAATTGTACTGCTATAAACATTCGAGTACAGATGTCTTTTTTATAGAATGTCTTGTGTTTCTTTGAGTAGATGCCCAGTAATAGGATTGCTGGATCAAATGGTAGATCTACCTGTAGCTCTTTGAAGTATCTCCATATTACTTTCCACACAGGTTGTACTAGTTTGCAGTCCCACCAGCAGCGTATGAGTGTTCCTATCTCTCTGCATCCATGCCAACATTTCTTCGTTTCTTGTTTTGGGACTTTTTGACAAAAGCCATTCTAACTGGAGTTAAGTGATACCTTATTGTGATTCTGATTTGCATTTCCCTGATGATTAGAGATGTTGAACATTTTTCCATATGTTTCTTGGATATTAGTCTGTCTTTTGAAAAGTTTCTGTTAATGTCCTTTGTCCACTATTTAATGCAGTTGTTTGATTTTTTTTTTTTTTTGATACAGAGTCTCACTGTGTTGCCTGGGCTAGAGTGCCGTGGCGTCAGCCTAGCTCACAGCAACCTCAAACTACTGGGCTTAAGCGATCCTTCTGCCTCAGCCTCCCAAGTAGCTGGGACTACAGACATGTGTCACCATGCCCAGCTAATTTTTTCTATATATATTTAGTTGGCCAATTAATTTCTTTCTATTATTAGTAGAGACGGGGTCTCGCTCTTGCTCAGGCTGGTTTCAAACTCCCGACCTTGAGTAATCTGCCCGCCTCGGCCTCCCAGAGTGCTAGGATTACAGGTGTGAGCCACTGCGCCCAGCCTAGTTGTTTCATTTTTATCTTGCTGATTTTCCTGAGTTCTATATAGATTCTAGTTATAAACCCTTTATTGGATGTTTAGCATGAGCCTATAGTCTCCCATTCTGTAGGTTGTGTGTTTACTCTCGTGATAGTTTCCTTGGCTGTGCAGAAGCTTTTTAATTTGATAAGGTCCCATTTATTTATTTTTGTTGTTGCTGTGATTGCCTTTGGGGTATTCTTCATAAATTCTTTCCCTAGGCCAATGTCTATAAGAGTTTTTCCAACATTTCTTCTAGAATTCTTATAGTTTCAAGAAATTGATAAGATAACCCACACAATGGGAAAAATCTTTATAAATCATTTATCTGATAAGGAACTTGTATCTTGAATAAAAAATTCTTACAACTCAATAATAAAGAGATAATTAACCCAATTAAAAAATGTATAAATAACCTGAATAGACATTTCTCCAAAGAAAATATATAAGTAGCCAATAAGCACATGAGAAGATATTCAACATCATTAGCTGTTAGGGAAATGCAAATCAAAACTACAGTGAGATACTACTTTATATCCACCCAGATGGCTGCTATGGTCTGAAAGTTAGTGTCCCCCCAAAATTCATATGTTGTAATCCTAATCCCCAAGATGGTAGTATTAGGAGACAGGGCCTTTAGGAGGTGATTAGGTCATGAGAGCAGAATCCTCATGAGTGGGACTAGCGCCTTTATAAAAGAGGCCCCAAAAAGCTTGTTCATTCCTTCCACCACATGAGGACACAGGGAGAAAACTCCATGAAAGAAAGTGGGGCCTTACTAGATACTGAATATGCTGGCACCTTGATCTTAGATTTTCCAGGCTCTAGAACTGTGAGAAATAAATTTCTATTGTTTATAAACTACTCCATTTATGATATTTTGTTACAGCAACTCAAATAGACTCAGACAATAGCTATAATAAAGAAGATAATAGTAAGTACTGACAAGGATGTGAGAAACTGGAACCTTCATACACTGCTGATGGGAATGTACAGTGGTGCAGCCACTTTGGAAAACAGTCTGGCAGTTGCTTTAAACATTTCCATAGAGTTATTATTTGACCCATCAATTCCACATCTAGGTATATACTCAAGAGAAACAAAAACATGTGTCCACACAAAAATTTGTATGTGAATGTTTATAGCAACATTATTCATAATAGCCAAATGGTACAAAAAAATCCAAATGTCCTTCAACTGATGAATGGATAAACAAAATGTGATGTATTTATCAATGGAATATTATACAACCATAAAAAGGAATGAAGTACTGGTACATGCTACAAATTAATGAACCTTAAAAAGATTATATACTACATGAAAGAAGCCATTTACAGGAGAACACATACTATAAGATTACATTTGTATGAAATACCTGGAATAAGCAAATCTGTAGAGACAGAGAGCAGATTATTGCTTGCTTAGAGTTTGGGCAGATAAAGTTATAGGGTGTGATTGACAATAGGCATAGCATTTCTGTTTGAGGTGGTGAAAATATTCCAAAATTGACTGTGGTGATAGTGACACATGTCTGTGAATATACTAAAAACTATTGAACTGTATACTTTAAACAGGTAAGTGCAATATGTGGTATGTAAATTATATCTCAATAAAGCTGTCAGCAAATAACTATAAAGACATATATTAGTTGGAAGTAAAAGGATGGTAAAGGTATCTTTTGCAAACACTAATCCTCCCCAAAAAGTGGCTGTGGCTATACTGTTATTTTTAACCTGTCTATCTTCTCCACTAAAGCTATTAGTTCCTTGAAGGCAGGGATGACATATAACTGGACTATGGATTCCTAGCATCTAGTACAATGCCTGGAATATAGAAGGCATTTATTATCTATTTGTGGAATCACTGAATTGTTCACTGATCAATTTGCATTGAAATTAATTATAAATGCTACTAGCAACAATATGAATGAACCTCATAGATGATAAGATAAAAAAACTAGACATAAAAGAATATACACTGTTTCATTCCATTTTTATGAATTCAAAAAAACAGTCAAAACTAATCTGTTGTGATAGAACTTAGATTGAAGCAAACCTGGTACAGTTCTGGAAATGTTCCATATCTTGATCTAGGTGGTTGTTTAATATGTTAACCTGCACAGTTAAGGTTTGTATAATTTATTGAATGTGTATTATTACTCAATAAAAACTAATATTAAAAATGATCCATATATCAATATGGGTTTTGAAATTCTATGTTGCCATATACCACTTTCACTAGGATGATATATTTATGTAGATTACTTGGTGAATCATTTTCTTATATTAATATCATCCCCATTCTACCCCAACCTGAACTAATTTACCATTGCATGTCTTTGTCACTTAATGCACTACAGAAAGAAAAATAAGGGCATTAATACCTCTTCCTAGCAAAGTTTATAAACAGTTCTTCATCAAAGGCTACACATATTACTGCATCACCTTTCACATGTTACCTCTGTAACATCAGATTCTGACTCATAGTTCAAAGCGGGAAGAACTTATCACCACTTCTATTCAACATAGTTCTGGAAGTCCTAGCCAGAGCAATCAGACAAGAGAAGGAAATCAAGGGCATCCAAATGGGGGCATAAAAGGTCACCTATCACTCTTTGCTGAGAGTATGATTGTATATATAGAAAACCCCAAAGATTCTGCCATGAGACTACTGGAATTGATAAACAAGTTCAGCAAAGTCTCAGGTTACAAAATCAATGTACACAAATCAGTAGCACTCATATATGCCAACAACAGTCAAACTGAGAACCAAATCAAAGACTCAGTAACCTTCACAATAGCAACAAAGAAAATAAAATACCTAGGAATATATTTAACTAAGAAGGTGAAAGGCCTCTACAGGAAGAACTGTGAAACACTGAGGAAGGAAATAGCAGAGGATGTAAACAGGTGGAAAAACATACCATGTTCCTGGACCAGCAGAATCAACACTGTTAAAATGTCTATACTACCCAACGTGATCTGCAGATTGAATGCAATCCCTATTAAAATACCAACATATTTTGCAGATCTAGAAAAAAGAATTCCATGCTTCATATGGAACCAGAGAATACCCCATATGGCCAAAGCGACCTTAAGCAAAAAGAACAAATTGGGAGGCATCAATTTACCAGAATTCAAGTTATACTACAAGATTACAGTAATCAAAACAGCATGGTATTGGTGCAAAAACAGAGACATAGACCTATGGAACAGAACTGAGAACCCAGATATAAAACCATCCTCATATAGTCATCTGATCTTTGACAAAGCAAACAAAAACATACATTGGGGAATGAATCACTATTCAATAAGTGGTGCTGGGAAAATTGGATAGTCACATGTAGAAGACTGACAGGATCCACACCTCTCACTTCTCACAAAAGTCAACTCATGAGGGATAATAAACTTAAGCCTAAGACATGAAATTATAAATGGGACCTGATTAAATTAAAAAGCTTCTGTATAGCCAAGGAAACAATCATTACAGTGAATATACTGTGTACAGAATGGGAGAAAATATTCACATGCTACACATCCTATAAAGGGCTCATAACTAGAATCTATAAAGAACTCAATCAAATCACCAAGAAAAAATCAAATAACCCCATTAAAAACTGGGCAAAAGACATGAACAGAAACTTTTCAAAAGAAGACAGACTAATGGTCAACAAACATGAAAAAATGCTCAACATCTCTAATCATCAGGGAAATGCAAATCAAAACCACCATGACATATCATTTAACTCCAGTGAGAATATCTTTTATCAAAAAATCCCGAAATAACAAATGCTGGCATGAATGCGGAGAGACAGGAACACTTATACACACTGCTGGTGGGACTGCAAACTAGCACAACCTCTATGGAAAGTAGCATGGAGATACCTCAAAGAACTACAAGTAGAACTACCATTTGATCCAGCAATCTCACTACTGGATAGTTACCCAATGGAAAAAAAGACATTCTATAAAAAAGACATCTGTATTTGAATGTTTATATTAATAGCAGCACAATTCACAATTGCAAAGATGTGGAATCAACTCAAATGCCCATCAATACATGAGTGGATTAATAAAATGTGGTATGTGTATGCCATGGAGTACTATTCACCCATAAAAAATGGTGAACTGATACTTCTTGTATTAACCTGGATGAAACTAGAAACCATTTTTCTAAGTGAAATATCACAAGAATGGAAAAACAAACACCACATGTACTCACCATTAAATTGGAACTAATTGGTCAACACTTATGTGCATGTATGGAAATAACATTCATCGGAAATCAAGCAGGTGTGAGGGGGTAGGAAGGGACGGGTAAATTCACACCTAACGGGTACAATGCAAACTATCTAGTTGATGGGCACACTTATTACTTTGACTCAAATGGTACAAAGCAATTTATGTAACCAAAATGTTTGTACCCCCCATAATATTCTGAAATTAAAAAAAGAAAAGAAAAAGCAAAAAAATAAAGCGGAAAGAACTTACCAGTTTAGGGGTTTATGGGGACTATTCTCTATGACAGTAGATCCTGTGTGCACTGTGAAATGTGCCCCATCAGCTTAAAGCAATATTCTTTAGGTAAGAAGAAAACCCCCCACAGATAGTATTCATCAATCTCAAAGGAAAATTATTATAAGGGAAAAATTACAATGAGTGGATACTGTAACTATAGGTATCTCATATTTTTCCTTAACCTAATATCTAGAAATCATTACATCTCATAAAATAGAAATGACTTGACTTATCCTGTCAGTCTCATTAAGCAGAGAATCCAGTTTCCACCTTTCCTTAACCTTTCTATGTGCTCTCAGTTATATTTTATATTTGCCCATATAGTTCGCATGGCAACTTGAATGAATACACTATGCTTATGCCAGCAGATGTTTTGCGTTTTCTGAACATAACTTCTATCCCATGAGTCCCTCTCCAAGACAGTCCAAAATACAATTAACTAGCTTTTCCAAAAGATTCCATAATAAGAGGGGTTGACCTCATTTTCTCTATCAGTTAACCATCTTGTAGTTTTATCATGAATCAGAACAAACATGATTTGTGTTCTTAATACTCATTTAAACATGGCTGTTCCATGACAGCTTTAACCAGCATTAAACCATTCATGTTGGACATTCTTATAGCCAATTTCTTTTACATGTTTAAGGGTTTAAAAATGTTAATTTCTCAGCCGGGCGCGGTGGCTCACGCCTGTAATCCTAGCACTCTGGGAGGCTGAGGCGGGCGGATCGCTCAAGGTCAGGAGTTCGAGACCAGCCTGAGCAAGAGCGAGACCTCGTCTCTACTATAAATAGAAAGAAATTAATTGGCCAACTAAAAACATATAGAAAAAATTAGCCGGGCATGGTGGCGCATGCCTGTGGTCCTAGCTACTTGGGAGGCTGAGGCAGAAGGATTGCTTGAGCCCAGGAGTTTGAGGTTGCT